>JAEQBH010008070.1:0-63274 GCA_016808115.1 Tetrastigma voinierianum
ACGCCTTCTTCCTCCTAAAGATGCAAGAAAAAAAAGAAAAAGCCTTTTTTTGGTGGTATTGGTCCTCATGCTCTCTGAGTTTCCCGACCAAAAATGCTCTCGATCGGAAATGTTCATCCTCTGATTGGAAGCATTTCTTTGAAATAACAGCACAATCAGACACACGAAAAGCTCCAACCTTGCTCAGAAATCTTGCTTCATC
This sequence comes from Tetrastigma voinierianum, assembly GCA_016808115.1. Taxonomy (NCBI): domain Eukaryota; kingdom Viridiplantae; phylum Streptophyta; class Magnoliopsida; order Vitales; family Vitaceae; genus Tetrastigma; species Tetrastigma voinierianum. The sequence goes on from JAEQBH010008070.1 coordinate 203, forward strand.
TTCTTAAAAATCTTGATTGTTATCCTTTGAGACCTAAATCACTCCTACACATAATTGATTTTCACAAAAAATGATGTTGCAACACTATGCCATTTCTCGATGCTCTGAAGCAGGTGGCATGGTTCAATATAGAGGATGGGGAGTAGCGATACTTATTTCAAGGAGAAAACAACCACAAAACTGAAATCCAAGCAGAAATATCACATCTACTCTCACAGGCAGCAATTTCCCAGGTCGTTATGCCCGATCCACCATGAAAGCCTGGCAGTTCTAGAATTGGCTGTCTGACAAGTATAGAATTCGAAAACCCGGTATGCCATTACGCTAGTAAGCTCATTATCGATGAATCATGCCCTTGATTGAACGCCTCAAAATAATCCTCCGCGAAGCGACACCCACACGCCGAATTTGCTTCTGATTGAAGCACTTTGCCCATAGTTGAAAAGCTTCAAACTTGCTCAAGTCTTGCTTTATCCTCCTCTGTATCTTGTGGCTATACTTTAAGAATGAAAAACCGTTCCACAAAAGCTGTGGGCAGAAATTACAATTTATGAAAAGGGCAAAATCGTAATTTCGTTAAAATTGTTATTCGGTTAAAAAAATCCGTAAATTTATTCTCTAGATCTTGGATGAGTAAGCAGTTTCCGCCCGGATTGGAATCGTCTCGAAAAATCCAGTTAGCGTAAAAAATTTATTAATATTCAGGGGCGGTCGGATTAGGCGCATTTTGAGGCATCGCGTTTTAGGTCTTGGCCAGAAAACAAATTTTGATGCGCGAAGTCACATAACACGTACTCATGTGCCATAAGTATGGCATGGTAGAGGAAATGATGAAATGGAATGATGAGATAAATGAATATCAGCGGGAATAGGAGACAAAGGGTCATTTTGGAAAAGTTTAAGTCCTTAAATAATGGCAAAGAATTGAATAGTACCCATCTCCTACATATTGAGATGAGAATCAAACGTAAAAGAACCAAGAGCAGCGGTAGTTGGGGTTTGAGTTTTTAGAGGGAGCTTCTCTAGAATATCGGCTCAAATCGACCGTCGCGGAGTCTTCGGGAAAAGAAGGAGAGCTGCTCTACGCGGAGGGGCTTCGCGTGGGTACGGTTTAGGGGTTTCTGAAACTCGAGGTGGGGTTTCTCCCTACTTGCGTTTTATTCCCGTTTTAAGTACTTTACAAATGTTTGAGTCGAAAGAGGCCGTTGGGACCGTCGATCCAATCTAACATGGGACGGTGGAAATTTTGGAATCCCATTGAGCGAGTCCATCACTGCCCACGGCTGATGGGTTTTTCTAAGTTTGAAAATATTGGAAATAAATCATGCTTTGATTGAAATTAGGTAGAATGGCTAGTGAAATGCGGAGTTCACAGGGTGAGCGTAGATGAATTAATGAATTTGAAATAGTAACCGAGGGTTTTTCACTATTCCCGAACGATGTTCTCAAAAATATATTTTGAAAATATGTGTTGGTCAATTGATTTTAAAATTAAATTGCTCATGTTTGATCATTAGCCATTAGGCTAATTTTGATGTTTGAAATGATAATTACATGACATGATTGTGTGATTGGATATTATGTGGATATGTATATTTACATATTTTCATGTGATTAATTTAATATTGGAATTGGCATATGCATTCCATATGCATTGGAACACCCTAAGACATATAGGAGTAGATGCATGAGATGAGTCTAGAGAGAAAATGGTTCCAGAGGGTTTGCAATAAAGTATTAATTATCGGAGGGTAGTCAATTAAAAATATCAATCGTCGGAATGGCCCAATTGATATTCATCAGTTAGTCCACAAACAAATAATATATCAATCGTCGAATGGCCCAATTGATATATACACATCGGAAGGTTGCCCACAAACAAACAAATAAATATAAATAATTCTCATACGAGGCTTAGCGAGTGTGAGAGAATCGATGTGAACTTCGGGATCACGAGTTGGTCATGTAGACATTCAAGTAGGATCATGCATTTGCTTGAATGTATGTTTATTTTGGAACATTGCACTGCACTTAGGTGGAGAGTACCCACTTAGGGCTATTCCACTACTAAGCATTAGCTCACCCTGTCGAGGGATATTATTTTATAGGTACAGGGAGCGTGTGAGGGGATGGCTCGTCCTAGGGATTGAAGATTAGAAGAAAGCCGGAGTGTGGCTTTGATGATGTTTACATGTATTAGAATTCGTGTATTTTAATATATGTTGTATAAGAGTAAACATTGAACTCTTAGAACTATTGGATATAGTGGATTCATAGTTGGTATGTTTTTTTTTTATTGAGTATTGTTTATGGGCCCAAGTGGCCGTATTGGACTATATTGCACTGTTTGGGACAGGATATGCCGGTTTTAGACAAGTTTTGTATTTGGGTAGAGCTCCCCGTACAAAGGAGACTCTGCCCGATTTTAAATGAAAAATGTCAGGTCACAGAGCATTCCACGAGAATGTCCATGGGTGTGGTCAGTCAAGCGGTTCGGGTTTTGGGGCGTCACAACTTGGTATCAGAGCCTAAGTATACGAATACCTAGGGAGCTCGGGTTTGGGTATCCATCACCACTAGGTGGTTTGATGTGGAGTATAGGTATATGGAAACCTAGAGATTGAGGATTTGGGCTTAGGCCATAGTCGAGAAAGAACATCACCACTAGGTGTGGTTCGATGTTGGGTTTAGGTATGAGATTACCTAGAAATATGGGTTCAAAGCTAGGACACTACATGCACGTGTTTTGTGTTTTGTGTGATTTAGTGAATTATTATGTTTAGTGGTACCACGTATGTTTCCATGTCATTGAAATTTTATGTGTGCTTGGTGATTAGCACATGGATGTGTTAGAAAAATATTTTAGAAAATATTTTGAGTTTGCAGTGTGTAAACTGGAAGGATAAAATAAAAGAAATAAAATTTTAAGGTGTTAAGACATTTTTGGAGAGTTTCGGTGGGTAAACTTGAACAAAGTAAAAGAAATAAATTTCATAAATTTATTTGAGTTAGTAGGAGAAAAAATGAGTGAATGAAAGGTGGAGGAGAAATTTTGTTAGTGTGAAGCTGGAAAAAGAAAATAAATTTTATAAATTTATTCGATTTATGAGGAGTGAAAATAATTTTTAGGGTTTTATGAATTGTAAAAGCCGAAGAAAAGTGAAGAAATAAATTTTAGAAATTTATTTGTGTGTGGAAAAATGAAAAAATGAAGAAAATAATTTTTTTTATAAATTTATTTGAGTGTTCAAGAAAATAGAAAAAAAAAAAAAAGTAAGTAAATTTTTTTTTAGTAATTTTCCAGTAGTTGGAAATGAAAAAAAAATAAAAAAAATAAAAAAATAATAATAATAATACAATGGGAAATTTTTTTTAGAACCGTTTTTGGGCTACTGCCCAAATTATATTGTGAACAAGAACAATTTTGTATTGCAAGGTTCCAATTGTATTACAGCAAGGGCTTGAATAAAATTTGCATTTGGTTTAAGGGTTTTTGTGTTGCAATACAAATTGTATTAATAATTTGGTGAGGCTAGGTGAAATTTGGTTGTATCCACAGTCTGTTAGAGTGCTGTGTGGGAGAGGGGTAGGCTGAAGCTGGGATTTTGTATTTACAACACGGATGGTGTATTGCAATTGGGAGCGCTTATGTTTGAGTTGTATTATGATACTTGATTTGTATTAACGAGGATGTATGGTCGTTGTGAGGAATTGTATTGCAAGAGGGTTAAGTGTATTCTGGGATAGGCGACTACAGGCTGGCGAGAGCTATATTGCAATACGGTTTAGTGGGATAGGTTTGTATTGCAATACAAAAGCGTATTGTGAGCTGGGAGTAGGCTTGTGTCATATCTGATCCAGGCCTGACTGTGACTGAAGCGAGGGCGTGGGCCTTGTGAATTTACAGGCACGGGGCGGCGGCGCGCGGGCGACAGACGGCAGCGGGACACGAGGCGCGAGGAGCCTGGCCGTATGGCCTTGGCGCAGCAAGATGCCAGCGGCGTGGCTGTAGTATGGCTGGCAGGTTTGTGCACTCGGTGCATTCGGCTGTTTTTGGCCCGATTTGGCTAGGTATTTTCTGAGTGAGATTTTGGACATTGTTCGTGAACCGGTTCATGAACCTTTATTCATCTAAAATTTCAAGAAATTTTTTTTTATTAAATTAAAATAAACCAAATAAATAAAAATATGACAAAATTTTGAAAAATAAAATTTTCAAAAAATAGAATTTTAAAATAAAATTTTGTTAACAAATATTTTTAAATGCAAAATTGATTGCCTTGCATTGCACAGCTAGCGCAAGGACAATGCATACTCTAGCGATTTATATGTATGATTAGTGTCACCGGTACATGTTGATGCTTTCACAGAGATGTTGTATTGAGATTTAAGCGCCATGTTAATCCGTGAAGATGGCTAGTAGAGGGACGAGGGCGTAGAGGATGTCGCGGGAGTGCTGGTCGGGCACCATCAATGTTTGATCGGCCCAGGACTTTTTCTTGGGCGGTAGGTATTACAGTGAATGCTGCTCCTTCCAGTGGTGGCATGTGTAGACGGGAAGATCTAGTAACCTCGAGGTTTAGGGCGCATCATCCTCCCGGACATTCCACGGGGAAGGCCAGGTAGTGTGGGGATATTGATTCATACGGATTGAGAAGGCGTTAGGAGGAGTTGTAAAATTACCTCGACACTATCGGGGTTAGGCTAGAGTGCTGTTCCGAGCTAGAGTGAGGAACCCCGAATATGGTGGAAAAGGGCAAGGACCTCTTAAGACCTTAGAGGAGCCTTTGTACGTGAGATTTCCCCTAGGGACTAGGGCGAGACTAAGGATAGCCATCTGGGGTTGTGAGTTAAGTCTCGGGGACTCTACTCCACGGTGGACTGAGGATCATGGACATGTCGAGTTCGAGGGTCATCCACGGGGGATGGATTGGCGACGACTGAGGTCGTTTATCGGTTGGCGTAGGAGGTTACATCCTCACGGGACCCGGTACTCGTGTGGTGTTTCAGGGACAAGCATGATGTTTTGCCCCGGGCTGGTATATGAGTCAGTGTCAGGGACGATTAGGCCGATTAGCTGCGAGCACACAGAGGATGAGAGGAGCCAGACTTGGATCTACCTCGAGTAGTGTACGATTATGTGGATGTTTTTCCAGATGAGCTACCTGGACTACCTCCCGCGGAGGGTATGGGCTTGGTATCGGTGCATACTGGTGGCTAGCCGCCCTATGACTCTTGCATATGATGGCACGGTTGAGTTGCGAACTCGGAGTCCAGTTCACAGGAGCTATTGGACCAGAAAGGGTTCAGGCTAGGCGAGCGCGCTTCACCATGGGCGCTCCGGTTATATTTCGCGAAGAAGAAAGAACAAGACCCTTCGTGTAGTGATTACAGAGCAGGTTGGAAGCAGAGTTCTGTCAAAGGAAGGCTCGGTATCCATTGCGAGGGATCAATGATTTGTTGATCGGTTGAGAGGGAAGCGAGTACACTTGAGTAGACAGCCGCGCAGTTACCATCAACTAAGGGTTAGGAATGGATATCTAAGTTCAGCGTTTGGACACGTTAACAAGGCGCTTTGAGTTTACGGTGATGCCCTTTAGTTAACGAATCTTCGCGCATTCCATGGATCTCATAGGGCGTTTCCAACCTCCCCAGATCAGTTTTTCGTGGTCTTCGTGGATGACATTTGATCTCTCCCAATCCCGGTGGGAGCATGAGGATCAGCGGAGGATCGTGTTCTGATTGTTGAGACCATCGGGTACATGCGCCAAGTTCGATGGCGTGAGTTTGGCTTGCGGGGTTAGATTTTGGGACACGTAGTGTCGGCCTCAGGAGTGTCAGTCGACTCGGAGAAGGTCGAGTGATAAGTTGGGAGGCCGAAGTCAGTCTTCCAAGATACGTAGTTTCTTGGGATTGGTACAGGTATTCTGAGAGATTTATTGGGAATTTCTCGGGATAAATGCACCTATGATAGGTTGACCCGGAAGGAGGTGAGTTTAGTGGGATGACGGTACAAGGAGGCATTCAGGTGAAGGGGGCTGCTTCGGCTCCATCTTGATAGTCCGGACAGGGGACAGGGGTACACAGTGTATTGTGATGCCTCGAGGGCCGGATTGGGATGTGTTTTGATGCAGTCCGGGAGGGTAGTAGCTTATGGTTCTCTTCAGTTGAAGAATCACGAGCAGAATTACCCCACACGACATGGAGTTGGCGGCCGTAGTCTTCGCCTTGAAGATTTGGCGCCACTACTTCTATCTGAGAGTTGGTGTACTCGGATCATAAATGAAGTATATTTCCACTTGGCGGGACTCAATATGATAACCTTGAGATGGATGGGTTCTAGAGGATTATGACTTCACTTTGCGTTACCATCTGATAAGGCAAATGTGGTGGGCGATCACACACTCAGTCGGAAGTCACGAGGAGCGTTGGCTAGTATAGCTTCGAGGGTGCGGATGCTCGAAGGCGTAGGGCAGTTTGGGCTACGATGCGACAGCAGACTGAGGTACCCTTAGGGAGTTTAGTAGCTGCGAAGTCTTTGTTGAGCAGTGAAGTTGAGTCCCGATGCGGGCGCGAATAAGTGCCGTGGGTGAGTACCGGTTCTGGAGTGCAGATGTGGTACAGGCCGTTCATACGGATGGTAGTCGCCGATGGGGGCCGGGTGGTAGTTCCCAGGTTATTGAATTTGAGAGGAGATTCTCGGGGAGTTTCATTGCTCAATTTACCGTCCATCAATTAGCCTGAAGATGTATACCCGAGGATCGCCGTCGTCGTCTTATTGGAGTGGGATGAAGAGACACGTAGGGACTTTGTTCGGCGATGTCTCACATGTCGGTATGTTAAATTTGAGCGCGAGGCTTGACGAGACTGCCCGGCCATTGGAGGTGGCTTAGTGGAAGTGGGAACGCGTCGATGGACTTTGTGGCCCACTTACCGCGAGGCGGCGAAGCATGGCCAGCGGTATGGGTTGATAGTGGACCGGCTTCTGGTGACACATTTTCTAGCGTGCGGATGACATGCGCCTTGGAGATTAACGGTTACACGTCGAGATAGTCACGCTACATGGAGTAGGTATCCATAGTATCGGATAGGGACAGAGGTTTCACAGTAGCACTATTGGAAGAGTTTCAAAGGCTATGGGCACTGGCCCATTTATAGTCTGATGTTCCACCCTCAGACGGATGGTCGATCACGGGAGGACTATCACAGTATTAGAGGGATACTACGAGCATCGTCCTAAGATCATAAGAAGGCGGATGGGAGGGCATTTTTCCCTTAGTGGAATTAAGCCTACAACAGCGGTTATCGAGGCAGGTATACAGATGGCACCGTGGTCTTGTATGGGAGGCCATGCGGAGTCAAATTATGTTGGACGAGAAATTTGGGGAGGCTCCATCATTGGTCACGTCTGATTAGAGACACCTCCCGAAGGTGAGGCGATACGGCGGCGTCTTCTCACGGCTCGAGGCCGGCGAAGCTATACGGATGTGCGCGATACGACCCTTGGCGAATTCGAGGTTGGGGATATGTCTTCTTGGTGATGCCTAAGAGAGGTGGTGGGGTTCGTGAGCGGAGGCTATCGCGAGGTTCATTGGACCTTTCGAGATACTCGAGAGGATAGGCACCGTTGCGTACCGGTTAGCGTTACCGCCCAGCATGATGGGTGTCCACGAGGTATTTCACATCTCCATGCTTCGGAAGTATACTCCAGATCCAGCTCATGTGGTGGATTGGGAACAGATTGAGGTAGACACGGATGGGATCTTCGAGGAGGGACCAGTGTGCATTGTTGATAGTCGTGATCAGGTTTTACGACGCAAGACCGTGGGGCTAGTGTTGGTGCTATGGCGTCACTATGGAGTGGAGGAGTCTACATGGGAGCGCGAGGACACGATGCGGGCCACACATGCTCTTGTTTAGGGATGAGTCGTGGTTTTAGTAGTTTAGAGTTAAATGATTGTTTACATGCACGATAGAGTGCGCGTTGCATATGCATGTGAGTGATTGTGATTGTCCAGAAATTCGGGAAGAAATTCCTTTTAAGGAGGGGAGAATGTAAGACCCGAGAAATTTCAATTTATGGAAAAAGGGCAAAATCGTAATTTCGTTAAAAAAATTGTTATTTCGGTTAAAAAAATCCGTAATTTATTCTCTAGATCTTGGATGGCCAAGCAGTTTCACCAGTTGGAATCGTCGAAAAATCCCGATTATGCGTAAAATTTAGTAATATACGAGGCGGTCGAGGTTGGCGCGTTTTGAGGCATGTCGCGTTTGGTGCCGTGAAACAAATTTTGATCTGCGAAAGTCACATATAACACGTACTCATGTACCATAAGAAATTGGCATGAGTAAGAGAAATGGTGGAAATGGACTGGCGAGATAAATAGAATATCAAAGCGAGATAGAAGGACAAAAGGGTCATTTTTGGAAAGTTTAAGTCACTAAATGACAAAATTGAATAAGTACCCATCTCGCACATATTGAGATGAGAACGAACGTAAAAGAACCGAGAGAAGCGGCGAGTTGGGGTTTTGATTTTTAGAGAAACTTCTCTCTAGAATATCAGGCGATCCGACCGTCGGCAGTCTTCGGGACAAGAAGGAGAAGCGCTCTCACGGGAGAGAGCTTGGCGTGGAGTGCAAGACCCAAGGAGTTTCCTCAGCTCCCGAGAGGTAGGGTTTCTCCTACTTCAGTTTTATTCCGTTTAAGTACTTTACAAATGTTTGGTCGAAAGGTCGTTAGAGATACCAATGATTAGTAAGATCATTCAGATATCTGTCTGATCTAAAACAGTAGATAATGTAGCCCACAAAATCAATGAAAATCCATCACCTCATAGTGGGTTTCTAGGTTGAAATAAAATAAATGTGCTTTTGTTCAAGTGGACAGGGTCAAAGATGATCTCTGATGATAGATGATGAATTACTAGATAAATGGCAGTTCCACTATTCTGCAGATCCTCAAAAATAAATTTTTGTGAAAATATGTGTTTGGTCGAGTGATTTAAATTAAATTGCTCGTGTTTGATCATTATCCCAAGTGAGCTAATTTTGATGTTTGAAATGATAAGTACATGACATGATTGTGTGATTGGATATTATGTGGATATGTGCATGTTTACATATTTGCATGTGATTAGATTGTATTAGATTGGCATACATGCATTCCATATGTAACTGGAACACCCTAGGACTATAGGGTGGGTGCGTGAAGATGATACAGAGAGAAAATGGTTCGAGAGGTTTGTCTAAAAATATTAATTATCGGAGGTAGTCAAATTAAAAATATCAATCGTCGGGCGGCCAATTGATATTCATCGGTAGTCCACAAACAAATAATATATCACTAGTCGGAGGCGGCCCAATTGATATATACACATCGGAGAGGTTGCCCACAAACAAAACAAATAAATATAATTCTCATACGGGGGCTTGGCGGGTGTAGAAGGAGAATCGTGGACTGGGATCTACAGAATTTAGTCCTTGTAGATATTCAAGTGAGATCATGCATTTTCTTGAATGTATGTTGTTTATTTTACAGACGTTACTTTGCACTTGGGTGGAGTAGCGAAACAGGAAAGATTCATTACTCTGACGTTAAAACACTTTTACATCAGGATATTGTTAAGTCTGGGAGCGTCTGAGGGACGGCTCGTCACAAAGTTGAAGAGATTAGAAGAAATTTGGGTGTGGCACTGATGATGTTTTACATGTATTAAATTAAGTGTATTTTAATATATGTTGTATAAAATTACAACATTAAGACTCTTACCAGAACTAATAGATATGAGTGGATTCATAGTTGGTATGTTTTTTTTTTATTGAGTATTGTTTATGGGCCCAAGTGGCCGTATTAGACCTATATTACCTTTGTTTGGAATGAGGATATCGATTTTAGACAAGTTTTGTATTTGGATAAAGCTCCTCGTACAAAGGAGACTACACTTGGAGTTTTTCGTGAAAATGTCGGGTCACCCAGAGCATTCCATGAAGTGTCCGTGAGGTTGTGGGTAGTCATGGACCCAGGGTTTTGGGCAAATCAAAAAACTTTATTCTCCTCTTACAAACCCCTCGTCACCTTTGTTCTGATGACCGGAAAGTACATAAATTTTTTTCTTCTATATAAGCCCTCTCCCTCAGTAAATGGCTCAAATACTCATGCCTTTCATGTTCCTATATTCTCTTCTTCTTCTCCCAATACTCCCCATGGAAAGCCTTCAAATGTTGTGGTGTTGAGGGGTTTATCGGGTTTGAAGATAGGATTGAAAGGTAGAGTTTGAAATATCTTTAAATTAAAAAATTATATTATATATATAAGATAATAGATGATGACACTTCAAAAAAAGTGCCATTGTTTTGGATTATTGCAATGGCGTTCTCGCGCCTCAAGTCTAGGACTTATAATAAGACCTTCTTCACAATACTCTTAATAAGCTCCATGAAATAAAAAAAAATTATATAAGATAATGTGCTTTAAATTAAGTGTCATTATATATAATCTTAATTAAATAATAACATTTTTTGAAAGCGACGCAAATGAGCATCATAAATGTTAATTTATAATAATTGAGATGTGATTATTGTTTATTGAAATTCGTGACTGACCTCCCTTTTTTTTTTTATTTATTATATACTTATATTATTTGATAGGTTTAATCATCATATTTGTTATATACTCTTTTTATTTATTCAGTTTGAACCATCTTGCTATTATTTGTTTAAGTTTTTCTTAATTTTATTTTATTTTGCTTTGGTTTTTCCTACTAGCACTCAGATTTCACCCCTGTAGCCCACGACAGGCTCATTGATTATTATATTATTATTAATTAATATTGTTTAATCTCCTTTCTTTTATTTATAATTTATTATTTTGGTTTTTAATTTTCTATTTATCAAGTCATGTTAGTTACTTATGCAAATTATTAATTCTTGTCTCATTTCCGGATAAATAATTCATATGAAAGCTAGTTCACTTTTATTAATGCTTGTTCCAGTCTATCGATTCATCTAATAGTAATGCATTTTCAGTTTATTTATTTAGTTTTATTTATTTTAAATGTGTTTCAATGTTTTATAAAATGAAAAAAAGGGTAATTGCTAAACTAGAGATATGGTGTCGGGTTTGTTGTTTTTGAGGCGATTTTGATTGACGACTAATATTGAGCATGCATGGGTGGGTATGTATATCTATTGTCATTACTTGCCTTCTTAATTTATCATTTATTTACCCATTATGACGTTAGGTTTGCTGAAATTAGATTATTGTTACTGGTTTGTGTGTTGGTTATGTGTCTTATTTTTATGGGTTTTATTGTACCTCTTGGTATTGGTAGTTTGTTTGCCTTAGTTCTTTATAATCTTGTCTTAGTTTGTTGCCTTTTATTATTTTATTGTTTGTATTTATGGATTTACTTATTTATTTATTTTATTATTTATTGTTTGATGCTATGGGCGTGGTATAGAAAAGGAAAGAGAAGGGAAGAGGCGTGAGCCTCCGCCGTAAAGTGGGAGGTCCTCGCAAAAAAGTGGAAGGTCAGCCAACTAGTTAAATATTTTTGTGGAATAAATTTGGATATGAGCCTTTTTATAATTTGGAGCCGTAGTGAGTCCCTCAAGTTTTTTGAAGGAAGGAGACCATGGGCCTCCCCATTGAGTGAGACCTAAGTGGTCTCAAAGTTTAAAGTTTTTAAATAAGATGTCATGAAGTGATCTTGGCTCGAGAGCAATTTTGGAAAGCGATCTTGACTTTGAAGCGATTTGAAACAGGAATGACAGTAAAACCCAGGTAAATATGAATTTCATAGATCTCGGATGAGAAACGGACCTTACCGTTGGATTAGTCACCATAATGTGACGCACCAAAACCAGGGTGTCCGTTGACAACCCGTCAACCCGCGGAATACTCGTGGATGTCGGGTAACCCGACATCACTCACGAAAATCGGGCAGAGTCTCCTTTGTACAGGGAGCTCTACCTAAGGTACAAAACCTGTCCCAACAATTCACAATGACCACACAGGGTCCATATGCAAGTAAAATAATGGCCACTTGGGCCCACAAGTAATACTCACAAATATATCAACTATATACAATAGTTTGAGAGTTTAATGCATTCTCTTAACCAAAACAAATATCAAAATTTACAATTTTAAATACATATTCCACAAAAAGTGAATACCAAAGCCACAACGGCTTTCTTCTAAAATCGACCTTTAGTAGGCGTCGTCCTCTATACACTCCTGTACACGAAATGGTGATCCCTCGGCCCGGTGTGAGGCAAGTCAGTGAGATAATTTCCTACGTGGATTCCTCCCCACCCTAAGTGCACATGTCATGGCAAACAATCACATTCAAGCAATTTCATGAACCTACTCGAATGTCTACATGCCCAAATCCATGTCTCGAGTCCTCACCGACTCCCTCACATATGCCTAAGCCGAATGCGAGTAAAATAATCAATTTTCAAAACAAAAGCTTTTTGTTCTCGAAAACTTTCTACCGAGTTTAGGTAAAATATTGGATTATCCTCAGAGGCGAATTGCTGGATAACGCTCCGAAACAGTCATGGTTCTCATCTGAAGTGATCTGATTGGCTTGACTCTCAAAGGCAATTCTTGAAAAATCTTAAAATCCGAAATTCCTTTCACAAACATTTTTTCGTTTTCTTTCAATTTCATTTTCATGTCATCGCTCCTCTAATATTCTAGGGTGCTTAGTGCGCATATGGAATGCATGATGCCAATCCCAACAACTCATGCTAATATATAAAACATGTATATATTAACATAATTAACTCAAACAAATTGTGTTATTAAATTGATTACCAATAACACCAAAATTAGCTCACATGGGCTAATTAACGAACCTGAACAATTCATTTGAATCACTTAACATCAAATTCACACCAAAAATCGTATCCTTATTCGTGAACGGTGAAACCTCGATTTAGCCTTTGTTCGCCTAACTATTGTGAGATTTTATCACCTCGGTTCAAAAGCTTTTGAGACGAAAACCGCGGCTAATCAAGCCTCGGGAACATCCCAACCATTTACATGGCTCTTAGCGAATAACTCAGTAGGAAAGATCCCTACCTCTTGGAGTTATCGGAACTCCACAGGTGGTGTCCACGCGTAGCCCTCGCGCGTGGTCGACTTTGCTTCTTGCTCCGTCGAGAACCCGACCCGGTTCAAAACGACCTCAAATCTAGAGAAGAACTCTCTCTCTCTGCAAAAACTCAAAACCCAGACTCAATGCCTTTTTGATTCCATTACTGCACATTTTGCTCTTTTTGTTTTGAGAAGACAACTATTCAAGTTTTGTCTTATTCTCATTAACTTTTTCAATAATTCCCAATGTGTTCTTTTTCTTGATTTTTGACACTTGGCACAATCTCGGCCATTCATTTTCATCATCTCTCTAATCATGAACATGTCACATGTTTATGTATTATGTGACTTTGTCACGTCGCATATCTTAGCTGAGCAGTTTACGACCACGAGCACACATTCCTAGAAAACGTGAAATTCTGACTGTCTCGGAATTCAACGAAATTCAACGTGGTAGCTAGATTTCGCGAGACCGATTGCAAGCGGTGGGGTTGTTTGTCATCGAGATCTAGAAGTCAGGGTTTTGGCCAAAATTACAATTTTACCCTTTTTTAGAAATTTAGTTTCCGGGTCTTACATTCTCCCTCCTTAAAAGAATTTCGTTCTGAAATTCTGGACAATCCTGACAACTCCATGCATATGCAGCGTGCACTATACCATGCGTAAACTAGTCATTTATTATTAAGCTGACTAAACCACGTACCTTCATCCCTAAACAGAAGGGATAGGTGGCTGCGCATCCCATGTCTTTGCGCTCCCACGTTGACTCCTCCACTCCACGGTGCCGCCATAGCACCCTCACTAGCCTCACGGTCTTGCGTCGCGAAACCTGATCCCGGCTATCCATAATGCACACTGGTCCCTCCTCGAATGTCTCATCCGTGTGGCACCATTCTCCCGATCCAGCATATGAAGGATCGGGTGTACCTCCCGAACTTGTGGGACGTGAAATACCTGCGTGGACACGACAGCACTAAAGTAGTGCAGAAGCCGAAGTAGTCTACTGTTGCCTACCCTCTTGTAGAGTATCTTGAAGGAGGCCCAATAGGCACCGGCGGTAAAGCTTCCTCGCTTCTGAGGGCTGACCCTCCTCTCTTAGGCATCACCTTGAGAAGGCGTAATCTCTAACCTCGAACTCTAAGGGTCGGCGTCGCATGACATATGCAGCTCTTCACGCCGGCTACGATCAGTGAGGAAAGACGTTCTCAGTGTCAAAGGCTGCAGCTACCGAGAGTGTCCTATTGGTCAAGGACTAGTGGTGGAGACTCTCTCACTATAATAGTCCCAACATATCGGTGATCTGCGTGGCCTCCATTACCTGATACTCGTATGATTTTTAATTTGTATACTTGCACGATAAGCTGTTGTTGTAGGTGAATTCCACTAAAGACAAATACTTTTCCCATTGCCATAGAAATCAGGGCAGCATGCTCTGACATGTCATAAAAACACTGTATGGTCCTCTCGATGACCATTTCTTACGTGAATTGGAAGCTGTACTCATGGTGAGCCGTATTGCCCTTTAGACTCTTTAGTAGCGTAAACCTCGGGTCTCTATCCGACACTATGGATACTGGTACTCCATGTAAGCCGGGACCATCTCTAGTGTCTGGCCAAGCGAGAATCTCTCCCCAGTATGAAGGTCATCCATATGACTAGAAAATGTCTGTGGAAGCCAGTGAGCGGTCCACTATCACTAATACCGCATCATGTCACTTGCGATTGTCGGAAGTGGTCCGCAAAAATCATCATGGCGATGCTCCCCTTCCACTAAACCTACTCGATGGTGAAGTAGCCTGCGCCACGATTGCTTTCGACCTTAACCTGGCGACCGTGAGACATCGTCAAACAAAGTCCCCTACGTGTCTCTTCATCCGCTCTGGCCATTACTAGCGGCGATCTGATCCATCTTCATTGCCACTGGATGCCGCAGCCCGAATCAAGAGTAGTGAAACTCCACGAGAATCTCCTCCTCTCAAATCCGATTCAACTCTGGAACCACTGCGTCCTTTATGCGAAGACTACCATCTGGCATTAGACGGTCCAATCTCGTCGCCTTTGTGTACGGTTCTTTGATGGACACTATCCTCCAGCGTCCTACCTCGGGACTCAATCACTCTCCAGAGAGGCGGTGTAGCTACCTAAACTCCCCAAACGTACCACTGAGCTTCATTTGTCTGCGTGGCCATACAATCTCAGGCATACGCCATTCTCGGGAATATACTAGCTAATGCTTCCATTGACTTCGGCCCAGTGCATCGGCCACCACATTTATACAGGTGGTAATGCAGAAATTGAAGTCATAATCCTCTAGGAACTCCATCCATCTGCGTTGCCTCGTATTGAGGTCCCGTTGCATGAAGATATACGGACTTTATTGAGTGCAGTCACGTCTCGAACTCTTCGCCATATAAATAGTGAGGCGCGAATCTTCAAAGTGAAGTACCGTAGCCAAATCCATGTCGTGTGTGTGGGGTAGTCTGCTCATGATTCTTCAGCTGTCGGGAACCGCAAGCTACCCTACCCTCTCAGATCTGCATCAAAAACACATCCAGTCCGACCCTCGAGGCATCCTGATACAACGTGTACCTGTCCCCTGTCAGGGACTATCAAGATAGGAGTAGTAGTAAGTCTCACTCTTCAGCTCTAGAATGCCTCCCTCTTGTCCAGTAATCCAAATCAAACGACCTCCTTTAGGTCAATCATCATAGGTGCGCAGCTAATGTGAAATCTCAATGAATCTCTCCTATAGTACCCATTGATCGAAGCTACGTGTCTCGAAGACTAACCGGCCTCTCCCAGCTCATCACGGCCCCGATCTTCCTGCGGGTCCGATGACCGCTGATGCTAACACGTGTCGAAAAATCTCTCGAGTAAGCCAAAACTGCACTTCACCCGAACTTAGCGTACAGTGATGGTCTCTCGTAGTGCAAAGCGATCCCTCAGTGATCTCCATGCTCCATCTTGCGGGGTAGATCGAAAATGTCATCCACGAAGACTACGATAAGTGATCTGAATAGGGTTGGAATACGCTCGCGTGGGGTCCATGAATGCTGTTGGCGCGTGTCGATCAAGAAAGGCATCACCGTAAACTCAAAGTGCCACATGTGGCGTCCTATTATTTGTCTTAGGGATATCAGTCTCCCCAACCCTCAAGCGATGGTAACGGTCTGAGTCTATCTTAGATGAACTGGAATTACTTCTCCATTGATCAAACAAATCGGCAATCCTCGACAGTAGATTTAGGTCTTGATCGTAACCACATTGACTTCCGTAATCATTGCCGCAATTCGAAGGGTCTTGTCCTTCATTTCGCCAAATAGAAGGCAGACTATTGTGGTGAGTGCTCGGTCTAATGAACTGCTGTCATTAACTCCTGTGGCCCCGGACTCACGAGTTCTACGCTCAGCTGAAGGTACATCCTATGCGGAGTCATAGAAATGGGCAAAGTTGGTGTAACTTCGATACGAAGTCTCTGACCCTCTGCGGAGCAATCCGTGCTCGTCAGGAAAACATCCTCATGCTTGCAAACTACTTGAGGGTAGATCCTAAGTCAGGTCTCACCTTGTCCTCCTAGGGAGTGGGCTCGCTAGCCAAACCATGTTGTCTGACACTGGACTTCATTACACTCTTTGGGGCAAAATGTCATGCTTGTCCCCCTTTGATACAACCACAGTGCTTGTCTTGCGTGTTGGCGGTAACTCTCTGTCTATAGCGACTCTACGTAAGGTATCCGGCCCGATCCATCCCGGGATGACGTCGAGACTCGACATGTCCATGATCCTCGGGTCCACTTGTAGGTAAGAGTCCCAGAGATCTCTAATTCGCAAGCCACGACCTTATCATCCTTATCCTCTTTAATCCACAGGGAGAACTCACATACAAAGGCTACATCAGGCCTCGGCCACCTCCCAAGCCCCGACTCTATCCTGTGATGCGGCGATAAATGAATCACGAAGCACAGGGAATCAAAATAACACTCTTGCCTGGCGAGATAGCAAAATATACCACATATAAGCGGTGATCTGCGGCTCATTGGGTGGTGTGATAAGTAGACACGCCCTTGAACCACGACGCGTCCCTACATGTGGGGTGCAGTGTAGCGGGGAGGTGCCGTGTAGCTCCTAGGCTGGCCCAGCTCCTCGCTGTCTTGGGCTGGAGGAATATCTTATATCCTCTCTGTCCCCTCTGTTGATTGGGATGTCTTTGTCCGAGGCACTTGGGATCCACTGTCTCTTGGGCCGAATCCTTCTCATATGTCGGGTTCACAGTAGTAGCTTTGCCCTCTTGACTGACTTGCAATACAATCGTACTGGCCCAGAATGGCGACTTTGGAATCCTCGTGGACTAAGCCCTCTGCTTCTTCCACTGAACTAGAAGGGTGACTCTCCTTCCTCTTCTGCTACTAACACCCGCATCCAGTGCTCAGAGCATCCCTTGATCTCTCTCTATGGTTGAGGGCTATTCAACCATGGGTCCATATCTGTGGCGAGTCCTGCCACAATCACGCCTCGAATGGACAGCCGACCCGTTCTCGAATCCTTGACCTTGGCCATGTCGTGGCCAATCAGTGGCACGTAGTCATCGACAAGCAGGCTAGCTCGTGAATCACAGCCACATCTCTATCCACCGGTCATCATCCTGCCCGACTGGGAACTCCACGAGGCCTTGGCGTGTCTCGTAGTATCAGGAAAATACTTACCCATGAGCGATCTGGAATACGCCCACGTGTCATTGCCTCTAGATCTCACAGGGTCTTTATGATTCCACCATGCTTGGGCCTCCTCTAATTTGGAATGCGGCTAGTCCTAATCCTAGTCATGTCGGAGGCAATCTCCATATTCAATACCTTCTCCTTTTGCATGAACCAATGATTGCCATCCTTGGATCTCCTCCTGTGGAATGCTTGGGAGGGATAGTATTGCCACTAAAAACCTCACGGAGTTCTCGGACCCTCCACGGCTACTGCTTTACCCAGCTTGTTCAATAACTTAGGTCGCAATACCCTACGTATAGCAAAAATCACATTTGGTGTTCGAACCTTTGTGGTGCTTGGCTAGCACCTCGTGGACGCCCTCTACGTCCTCGCCCTCGACTAGCCATCTACACATGTCAAATGGAAAGTTAATATTCAATGCAATATCTTTAAGAAACATAGTCTCAAGACACTATTCACATTCAGTAAAATTTGTACACTATGTCCATGCGTTCATAGGTAATGCAAGGCCATAATTTCATATATTAAATCATAAGCAACAAAATAATTTCATTTTAGAAAATTTCATTTTAAAACATTTGATTTGATTTGATTTGATTTGATTTGATTTTTTTTTTTTTTGAAAACCTCGTGAACAGTGCTCATGAATAGTGTTCATGAGCGATTGAAGCGAAAACAATGCAGTCAAAGCTGGGTTGGGTGCGCGGTGCACACCCCAGCTGACACCGCTCGCGCCGCGAACGTGGCATGCTGCTTTAGGTCGGCCGTGTTGTGGTCGTGTCGTGGCGTCGCGGAGTGTCGTGCTCGCCAAACCAAATGCCGGCGATGTGAGACCCCACCGGTAATGTCGTGGCCTTGTCGCTCTGGCCCATATAGGCCCTTATTTGCGTATTTGTCGCAACCTTATTTGTGCCGAATCGCGGGCGTGTTGTACCCGGCCTTAAACCTCTACCCTCCTATCCGCGATACAATCGTTTATGCTGTGTTGCGCTTCGCTAACGGACCTCCGCTTTGTATCATGATACAAAGGCGTATCGTGACCTGACCCGATAGCAGGCCTCTCTCTCTTATCCACGATCTGAGAGCTTTGCGCCATTGACCTCCTGGCTAGGCCGGCGCATATCAGGTCGTGTCGTGGCCTCCTTGGTGCAGGTAATAGTAGAGCGTATCGTGGCCCGGTGGCGTATTGTGGCTTCTCCCTGCGTGACTAGCCTCCCCCGCAACATGTGTCATGACCACAAATTGTTGTATCATTGACCCGGTCCTAGCGAAAATGGCGATAGCAGCGACCTTCCTACCTGTTTTTTTCTTTTTTTTCTTTTTTTTTTCATCATTTTTCTTCTTCATTTTGTTTCACCTACTGGAAGACCCAAAAATTTTATATATATATATATATATATATATATATATATATATATATATATATACTATATATATATATTTTTTTCATTTCCAATTAGAACAAATAGAATGTTATTAAAATTTATTTTATCCATTTTCGATTTTACCTTTGTAAAACCTTGAAAAAAATTTTCACATCATTTTTTTTTTCATTTAATTCTAGACCATCTTGTCCAAAATTTCTCAAACACCTAAGGTTACATTTTCTCAGCCCTAGTGTTCGACATCTTTCCTATGCTATTCACCAATCAAACAATTTCAATCACAATTCATACACAACAACTCATGTTATGCACACCATTCACACATAAACACCACATGCATGCGATGTTTCTAATCCTGTTCAGTGATTGCCTAGAGTAATCACATACCTAACTCTAACGGCGAATATACCAAAAATACATGATGTCACTACATGTAGCTATGACTTGGCAGTCCCTCGAGCCACAGTAATTATTACCACCACAAGTTCTACACCACTGAGCTCCCAAGGTAATCGTTTACCTTAGCTCTGATACCAAGCTGTGACGCCCCAAAACCGAGGTGTCCGTTGACAACCCGTCAACCGCGGAATACTCGTGGATGTCGGGTAACCCGACACCACTCACGAAAATCGGCGAGTCTCAGCACATGCGGGGCTACACCCAGTACAAAGCACATCCCAGCCAATTCACAATGACCACACAGGGTCCACATGCGAGTAAAATAATGGCCACTTGGGCCCCTGCATCAATACTCACAAATACATCAACTATATACAATAGTTCAAGAGTTATTACATTACTCTTACCAAAACAAATATTAAAATTACAATTTTAATACATATTTACAAAGTGAGCCACCAAGCCACAGCTTGGCTTTCTTCTAAAATCTGGTCTCTAGTGAGCCTCGTCCTCCTATTACACTCCACATTACTGGAAATAGCGATCCCTCGGCGGGGTGAAGCAAAGTGATGAAGATAATTTCCTACATGGGTTACTCCCACCTAAATGCACACACCATTCTCACTGGCAAGCAATCACATTCGAATTTCATGAACCTACTCGAATGTCTACACCTTTGAGCCATTATGCCAGTGCCGGCGTTTCCCCTTATATTCTAGCCCAGAGATGCGAAGGTAAAATAATCAATTTTCAAAACAAAAAGCTTTTTGTTCGGCTTTTGCTGCAGTATAGGTAAAATATTGGATTATCCTCCGGCGAATTATTTGAGATAACGCTCAACAGTCATGGTCACCATCCAAAGTGATCTGTTGGGCGACTCTACAGACAATTCTTGAAAAATCTTCCTTGAAATTCTTTTCTAAACATTTTCGTTTTTCTTTCAATTTCATTTTCGTGTCATGTACTCACTCCTAATATTCTAGGGTGTCCCAGTGCATATGGAATGCATGATGTTAATCCCAACAACTCATGCTAATATATAAAACATGTATACATTAACATAATTAGCTTTCGAACAAATCATGTTATTAAATTGATTGCAATAACACCAAGAATTAGCTCCACATGGGCTAATTAACAAACACAAGCAATTCATTTTGAATCACTTAACATCATAAAAATTCGCACCAAAAATCCGTCACTATTCATGAGCAGGTGAGAGCCCTGCGGGTTAGCCTTCAATTCATGTAGCCCTGACTGTGAGGGGATTTTCTCATCAGTTCAAGCTTTGAGGTGAAAACACGGCTAATCAAGCCTGGAGCATCCCCAACCATTTACATGAAACCTTGGCAAAAAGAATAACTCAAGTAGGAAAAGATCCTACCTCTGCCCAGGTTGTGGAACTCCACCAAATTGGTGTTCACTCGTAGCCCTTGCCGCGTAAATCGACTTTGCTTCTTGCTCCGTCGAGAATCGACGGTCCGAACGACCGCAAATCTAAAGAGAAGGAGCTCTCTCTCTCTCTAAAATTCAAAACCTAAGCTCAATGTCGTTTTTTGTCACATGATTACATGTAGTATGTGACTTTTATCACATCACATGTCCTTCGAGGCCATTTTATTTTAGAGCACGGTGCCTCGAAAAAAGTGAAATTCGACTATCTCGAGGTCGACGAAATTCGTGGTAACTAGATTTGCGAGAGGATTCCAGCGGTTAAGTCCGTTTTTCATCAGAGATCTAGAAAAATTTGAGGTTTGGCCGAAGTACGATTTTACCTTTTTTTAGAAAATTTGAATTTTCTCGGGTTTTACACGTTTTCGAGACGAATTTCGTCGAATTCCGAGACAATCGGAATTTTCACGTTTTCAAGGCGATCGGTATCTAGTGAAACCCAAAAGCGAGATTTTTTGAGAAATTTTCAAAAGTTGGGTAATAATTTAAAGAAAGTTCATATGAGATCATTTAAACTTGAATCAGGACGAAATAAATTGTTTTGGAATGACCAGGTAGGAACAGAGGGACACGTGAAGCGTGTCATGGGCACGTGTTAGAAATATAAAAAGGGACAAGAGATATTTTGGGAGAAATATCTCCCATTTGCTGATTTTTTGAAACGTTAGAGAGAAAGAGAGAGAGAGGAGGAGAGAAGCTAAGATTTTCTTCGGCATTGCCGCGGGGTTTTGTCGAGGCGAGAAGTCGTCGAGACGAGTTAAAGTTCTTCGTCACGACAAGGGCTACTCATAGGTACGAGGGAAAAAAAAGGGATTTCACCGAGGAATCCTAAGAAGAGGAATTTGGAGAATTCAAATATTTCGGGTTAGGAAGTGTTTTGAGCTCACGGTTTCTCGTTCAAGAGGTAGAGATTTTTCCTACTTTGGTTTTATTCCTACTTTTAGGATGATTTTGGGATTGATTGTGGGATGCGTTTATGCCGTGTTTATGGCATGTTTTATGTCGTGGTTATGGCATGTTTATGCGTGTTTGGTAGCATGTTTGTGGCCTTAGTGAGGGATATTTTGTGGTCTTGATTGTGTGTGTGTCATTGCCAGACATGGAATGACATGTTGTGTGTTGGTGTTGATATATGCATAAAATATTATATTGACATGAATGAAATGCGGTATGGAAGTCATATCTCTGAGGTGATGTGATCATCCATGACACACCCAATGAGTGGTGTGGATTATGTTGTCCATATGCATTATTATACATGTGGCATAACATGCTATGGTGCACTACATTGCATAGGCAGGACACGAATACTTTTTCATGGGTGTGGTGCATGGTTGTGTCCGATCCTCATACTTGGTGATTGATGGGTGGGTTGGTATGTTGAGAACGGCGTCCAACGAGTCGCATAGTTACGTAAGCGATAAAGAAAATGTGTCGGGTAATAGCAACCCGGGGATAGACGCGATCCCTGACGGTGAAAGCCCACGAAAATGTTGAAAGGCGTCTACGAAACTGCGAAGTGGGACTTGAAAATTGGCTACCCACAAAAGACACATGGTTTTATATATAAATGATCATTGAGGTTTAACATCTAAAAAGCTTTTGGTTTGAAAACAAATAAATTTGTTTTTTAAAATGATCATTTGATGTAATCCACAAATGATGGATTTTATCACACATTGGTATCACATTTGTGTGGTGGAATTGTGGGGCTTCGAAAATGTTAAATTCGGTAATGACTCGAGGATAGGGTGCATGGGTTAGTCTCATCTCATTTTCATGGCATGACATGGAATTCCAAAGTAGGATTGCATAATCTTATTGGAATTATGGTGTGAAATAATGAATGTGTGGAACATGACCATTGTATGTACCTTAGGTGGGAGTAGCCTATGTAAAATTGTTATTCTCTATTCGCGCGTGGCTCACCACCATAAGGGATAAAATTTTAGAGTGCGAGACAGTGCAATTGGGCCAGTTGCTCATTAAAGGCCTAAATTGTGAAAAAGTCGGATTATTATTTTGATAAAATCTTTTTAGCAAACCTTGGAACAATCTAGTTCTCGTATGTAATAATGGTAAAATTCGTGATCAAACTCTTACTGAATTGTTTTAAGGTAATTTCATATTTTAACTTAAATATGGATAAATGAATCGGGGTAAAATGGGACATAATGATGTGGTATTGAGGTTACTGGTATCACAAGTATTTGATACGATTTAGTATCAAAGCTTAGGTATACAATTACCTAAGATAGTATTTCATGAGGTTAATGATTTAATTCAGCCCAGGACCCCGGATTTTGGGGTGTCACAACATGGTATCAGAGCTTAGGTATACAAATACCTAGGGCTTAATGGATATGGGTCTAAGTCATTAGATTCATTGAGTTCTGATGTCACAGCTGGTGCATCAGAACATAGGTATGTGATTACTTAGGGTTTGACGGGCATGTGTTTAGACCATTGCATACATTGTGTGTTCATGTTCATGTTACATGACTAATTGCTTTGTGTTGTGTGAATTATATACATGGTAAATTGTATATGGGAAAAGAGGAACATAACCTTGGGGCTGCGAAAGAAACGAATGGATGGTTCACTGGCTTGTAATATATTAAGTAGTTGCTTGTACTACTAGTTAGGCGAGAAAGGAATCTCAATTTGCTATTTGACATGTGTAAATGGCAAGTCGAGAAGAAGAAGGACGTGAAAGCGATAGGACGAGAAACCTTGACCACCATAGGGCTTTGACCAATAAGAGCTTCATAAGAGGCTATTAGTGCTTTAATGACTACTACTATTGCGGGTGGGTGTTGGCTTATGTATTGCACGTGCTAGTGCGATCATAGGCGGGGTGGAGTCGAGTAGCCTCCAGGAGTTCAGGCACATCATCCTTCGACCTTCAAGGGATAAGGGGACGATGGGCGACCATTTGTTACAACAAGTCGGAAAGATTTTGTAGGCTATGAAGATTAGCTCCGATGCCACTCGGATAAAAAGTTAGCCCTATTCGACTAGAATTGAATCCTAAGTGTGGAGGGTTGGGTGAAGCCTCAAGAACTTGGAGGCAATGGAATGGAAAGAGTTCGTGAACTCTTCACTGGGCCACGTGTTTTTCGAGTTGCTGCGGGTTGTACCCAAAAGCTTGGGAGTTCCTAGGTTGAGACAAGGAACAATGGCGGTGCTTGAATAAGTGGCTAAGTTAAAAGGAATTAGCTGTTTTGCCGATGATTATGTGGCCCACCGAGCATGGTGTAAGAAAGTTTGAGGATGGTTTGAAATTGTCCATCCGAGGTAAAATTGTGGGACATTTGGACTCGATGGTTAAGACAACTATGGCCATTGAGAGGGAAGTGATTGAGGCACAAAGAATCTGGGATGTGGGTGCTAGTGATAAAGAAAGGAAATTGACTCTCTTGGCTCGGGGAAAGAAATAGAGGACTTACGCTCGGTAAGGGTTTTAGGGCGAACACTTGTTTATCAAGGCCAATGCCAGGATAGGTCATCCCAAGATGGGAGACACTTCAGGGCTACTAGCCAATCAAGGTAGAGGACATGCTACGAGCATGCGTCCTGAATCTAAAGGGTAGTTGGGAAGAGCATTTACCCCTTGAGTGGAATTTGCTCTGACAATAGTTATAAAGTATGCTTGAGACCTCTAGAGTGTGGTGGAGGATCATGTTCTTGAAGGTGATACCTAAGAGGGTGGCGAGGGTTAGACAAATTAGGGAAAAGTTGTCATCGAGGTATATCGGGCCTTTTGAGATACTCGACAGGGTGGGTATGATTGCTTACCGGTTGGCATTATTGCCAAGCTTATCATGTGTTTATGCGGTATTCCATGTCTCCATGCTCTGGAAGTACACTCCAGATCTGACTCATGTAGTGGATTGGGCCAAGTTTGTTGTTGATACCGATGGGACCTTCGAGGAGGGATCGGTATGTGTCATGGATGGCCCAGGGATCGGGTTTTCTTGAAAGCCAGACTCATAAAGAATTTAGTGAAGGTGTTGTGGCAACATCGAGGAGTGGAGAAGGCAACCTGGAATGCGAAACACTATGCGGTGCCAATTGTCCTTTCTTATTTGAGGAGGAAGGTATGTTTTTAGTCAAAGGATGATAAATGGCTTGTTGCATATGCATGGGATTGTTATGTGTTGTAATGCGTGAATTTCTGCTTAGGAAATTCTTTTAAGGGGAGAATGTAAACCCGAATTAAATATAGAAGAATTTCTAGATCTCGAATGATGAAATGGACTCATTTGTTGGATTCGTCTTGCGAAGTCTAGTTACCTAGGCAATTTGGATTAGAACGAGTTGGAATTTTCACGTTTCGAGACAATGAGTGCTGGTGAAACTAGCTTGAGATTTTTAAGAAAATTTAAAGTTAGGTAATAATTTAAAGAAAGTTCATATGAGATCATTTAATTTGAGCGGGATGAAATAAATTGTTTAGAGGCAAACGAGGCCAGGGAACAAGGACCGTGAAGCAACATAGACCCACGTGTTAGAGAAGAAAACATAAAGGGACAAGAGATATTTTTTGGGAGAAGTATCTCTCATTCTGATTTTTGAAGCGTTAGAGAGAGAGAGAGGAGGAAAGAAGCCACGATTTTCTACGGCGATTCACATGGTTTCGTCGGTCAGAAGTCGTTGAGCCCAGAGTTAAAGTTCTTTGCCTCGACGAGGGCTACTCATAGGTACATAAAAAGAGGGATTTCATCGAAGATCCTAAGAAGGAGATTTGGGGAATTCAAAGATTTCAAGTTAGGAAGTGTTTGGGGCTTCACCATTTTCCTATGTTGAGGGTAGAGATTTTTCCTACTTTGGTTTTATTCCTACTTTTGGGCTGATTTTGGGATAGATTGTGGGATGGTTTTATGCCATGTTTATGGCATGTTTTATGCCATGGTTATGGCATGTTTGTGTATGTTTGGCATGTTTTGTGGCCTTCATTGGGTGAATGTGTAGGTGTGGAAAGAGGTTTCTTCTTCAGGATGGTTAGGGCAAGAAATGGCGTATCTGGGCTGCCAAGGAGCTCTCTATGCAGCTATTGCATGGCCAAACTTCGAAATTGCAGCCCCACCAGTGCGATTACATGGGTTTTAGACGCGATTCGTAGCCCTACACACCTAAACCTCAACACAAACCACCATATCTTTCTTATCTAAACTGCGATTCGCATGTTCTTGGACTCTATGGAAGATCTTTGACTCAAAGCATTTGGTGCTCACCATATTTTAAAATTTTGATTGTTGCACCAAGTGTACTAAGTCTTAGTTGTGTTGATTAGTGAATTTGTATGTGCAAATGGTCATTACATGATTGTGTGTGTCATTGCTTAAACATGGAATGACATGTTTTTGTGTTGATGTTGACATATCATAAATAATATATTGACATGAATGAAATGCGTTATAGAGAGTCATATGCAAGTGATGTGATTAGTCCATGACACGGATAGTGGTGTGGATTATGTTGTCCATGTAGCATTTAATGCATGTGCCATGATATAACATGTAATGATCATTACATTGCACGCCACATGGACATCGCATTTCATTGGTGTGAGTGCATGGACGATCAATCGTCGTACTTGGTGATTGATAGGTGTCTTCAGTATGTTGGACGACGTCAGCGAAGTGCACCGTTACATTAAACTGTAAAAGAAAATATGTGTCGGGTAATAACAAGCAGAGATAGATACCCTAGGGTGAAAGGCCCAGTAGTTGTGGTTAGACATGATCCTCAGCGGTGAAAGCAGAGTAAAAAATGTTGGAAGGTGTCACGAAACTGCGGTGGGACCCCGAAATTCTCTACCCACAAAAGACACATGGTTTTATATATAAATGATCATTGAGGTTTAACATCCAAAAAGCTTTTGGTTTGAAAAAAAATGAATTTTTTGTAAAATGATCATTGGATGTAATCCACAAATGATGGATTTTATCACACATTGGCATCCGCATTGAGTGGTGGGAGTCGGTAAGGACTCAAAAATGTTGGGAGTCGGTAATGACTTGGGACATGGTACATGGGTGAGTCTCATCTCATTTCTTGGCATGACATGTAGAGTTCCAACCTAGGATTGCATAATCTTGTTACTTGTGATTGTGAAATGTAGTGTGGAACATGACCGTTGCATTAATGTGTTTAGGCGGAGAAGTAGCTGTGGAGATTATTCTCTACTTGGCGTAGCTCACTCTATAAGGGATAACATTTCAAGTACGGGACATGTATAGGTGGACGACGCTCATTAGAGGTCGAAATTGTGAAACCCCGAGAAAATCTAATTTCTCGAAAAATGGAAAAATCGTAATTTCGGTAAAAATCCAAAATTTTTCTAGATCTCGGATGACAAAACGAACTTGGCGGATTGGAATCAATCACCGTAATCCCAGCTACCACGTCGTACAGTCGAGATTCCGAGATAGTCGGGTTGCCGTTTTGACTTGGCGTCTGGTGGGACACTTGGCGCATTTGAGTGGCTTCTGAGTGTGCCACGTGTCAAAACTCAGCTTCCGATCCAGCAGGCTCAGGTGGGACCGCATTGAACACAGCGGCATGATGCCATTGGGTAGAAGGTCAAAATCCAGGAATTTTAGGGATGGCCTTTTGGTCTTAATGAGAATAGGACAAACGTGAACAATATCATCTTCCCCAATTTGTAGGCTTCAAGCGACGTAATGCTTTAGACGAGAAAGCGATGGCGATTTTTCATTTTTTGAGAGAAGGTGCCTTTTTCTAAGATCCGGTCAATAGGACATTTCTTCGAGCGAAGGAAAGTTACTCACGTGGCGGGGACTACGCGTGGAAACATAGGTTTTGGGAGTTTCGACAAACTCCGTGAGTGCTGACCTGATGGTTGAGTATGATTGAGGCCGTGAGAGTCGTTTGGTCGATCCCAAACTTGGGACGGTGAATTTTCAGACTCATTTGGACGGAGTCCACGGGCCCCATTGGGCTGATTGTGTTAGGTATTCAATAAATTGTGTTTTGGTGGGTAGAAGGCCGGAATGGGCATACAATTCGGGTTCTCAAAGTGGAAACGAGGTTGGATGAGTGGGCTGTAGACGACCCTCCTCACCCTTCCGGGTTTATCAGGATTTGTTAAAATGGGTCCGGTTGTAATGAATTGGACAAAAATCGTCCATTGTGTTGTGTGCTTGGTGTTGAAATGAATGGCAGGTTGTGTGGAAGTAGATAGGTTAATACATGATTCTAATGTGTTAACACAATGACATAATTATATAAAAATATGGTGTGCTTGTAGGCCATTAGGGATGATATTTGTGAATTGCTCAAGTGAGCTAATTTGGGGAGTTGGTTGATCAAAGTTGGATTACATGTGTGATTGTAAATTTGAGAATATATGCATCATTGATATATTTGTATAAATTGTGTTGAAATGGCATAATGCATTTTTCATATGCTAGGTAACACAGAAATTAGGTGTGAGTGCATGACATGAATTTACGAGGAAAACGAACATGGTTCACGAGGGAATTTCACAAGATGATTTTCAGGAGAATGGGGTTGGGAGACGGTCCAACAGATCATTTCGAATGAAGACCATGACTTTTTCGGGAAGTTCTCTAACACATTCGCCTCGGAGGGTAGTCCTATATTTTTACCGACATTCGGTAGTGTATTTTCAAGAACAATAAGTTTTGTTTTGAAAATGGTGTTTTCTCATACATGGCTTAGGCAAGTGTGAGAGTGGTGAGGATTTCGAGACATGGGAATGGGCATTTAGACATTGAGTAGGATCACGTATTTACTTAAGTGTGTGTTTATTGGATCATTGCATATGCACTTAGGTGGGGAGTAACCCATTTAGGTGGAATTCCACTCTTGGGCATTAGCTCACCACTAATGAGGGAATATTATTTCAGGTACAGGGAGCGTTCGAGAAGACGGCTCATCTTAGAGGCTGATTTTAAAGAAATTGGTTGTGGCTTTAAAGTTTTTGGTATAACATGTATTAGAATTGTAGATTTTAATATATGTTTGAAGTAAGAGTGATGTAGTAACTCTTGAACCAAGTAATATATTTGGATTTGGGATATTTATATTGTGAAGTATTGATCGGGGGCCAAGTGGCCATTATTTTACTCGCATTTGGACCTGTGTTGCCATATTGAGCTGTTTGGGATAGGTTTGTATTTGGGTAGAGCTCCCGTACAAGGAGACTGCCCAATTTCGTGAAGTGGTGTCGGGTTACCTCGGCATCCGAGTATTCCGTGGAGTTGATGGGTTGTCAGCGGACACCCGGTTGGGCGTCCACGAGAAATTGTGAAGAAAGCCGGATGTGGCTTTGTCTGTCGTTTTGTAAAACCTTGGAACAATCTAGTTACGGAATGTAATAATGGTAAGGAAGTCGTGATCAAACTCTTATGAATTTGTTTAAAAGTAATTTAAGCATATTACAACTTAAATATGGATAAAAACGGATCTAGGTAAATGTGACATAATGATGTGGTATCAAGTTAATCGGTATCCACAGGTATCAAAGCTTAGGTATCTGATTTACCTAAGAGTAGTATTTAGTGGGTTAATGATTAGTCAACGGGACCGTATTTTGGGGTGTGGCGACTCGATCGAACTACTTGTCTACAGGTAAGTTTCCTTGACTTTCTTTAGGAAATTCTTCTTTTATATAGTTATTT
This sequence comes from Tetrastigma voinierianum, assembly GCA_016808115.1. Lineage (NCBI taxonomy): Eukaryota > Viridiplantae > Streptophyta > Magnoliopsida > Vitales > Vitaceae > Tetrastigma > Tetrastigma voinierianum. Next base: position 29,932 of record JAEQBH010008070.1, read on the forward strand.
TTAATTAACTATCTTGTATATATATATATTTAATTTATTATTGACTTTAATAAGTCATTTTAATTTATAGTCTTACTATTTCATTTTCCTTATAAGTATATTATAGCTTTTTGTTTATTTAATTCGAATTAGTTGTTGACGTTTTTTTGTTTAATAATTCAATTTATTTTTTTCCTTAACATATTAACCATCACCCACCTTTAATTTTATTCAAGTCCCCAAATTTCAAAAATTCAAGTTCTAAATTTCCATTTCTCGATTTTTAAATACGATTGTCAGTTTCAAAATTAAAATTTCAAATGTTTCATTTTCTAAAATTCAAATTTTCAATTTAAAATTTAGGCCATATTAGTCCATAAGTTTTTAATGAGACCATGAGCATTCTCTTCCCACATTAGTGGGGCCACTAAATGGTCTCAAAGTTTAAAGATATTTTTAAAGTAAGAGACCTTAGGGGGAATCTTGGCTCAGGGCGATATTTAGAGACGATTAAGACTTTGGAGGCGATTTCAACTTAGGAGGCGACTCAGCCCAAGGAGCTGCCTATCTACCAAGTAAGTTTCCTTGACTTTATTTAGAAATTCTTCTTTTATATAGTTTTTAATTAATTGTCTTGTATACAAGGTTGGAAATATTGGTTTCGACGGATATACCATTACTTGGATTTTATGGATATATCGAACATATCAGAGATATATCGGTGGATATTTTTACATGAATATCGATATATCGAAATAACAAAAATACTTTGAAATTCAGCAGAAAATACTTGAAAGTGAGACAAATACTCATACCAAGACATGGTGTTCCGATAATAGAAAGTGATTATAGGATCGAACATGTCATTCCATAAATATCTTGACTTGTACCCCAACCTCTCCATGGATAGAAAATTTGGGTTCACCCACATGCTAGATTTAAATCCTTATTGCATTTGATATGGAATGTGTGGGAATGACATTTGTTAGAAACTCATGAGGATAGTTTTCATTCCATATTCTTCATCAGCTGGAAGCCGAAGGATTCGAAGAATGACAACCATAACTCATTGTGTGAGGAGGAAAAATGTTGTCGTCATTTGATGAATCACTGTATTGAGTGCCAATGCTCATGGACTCAAAACTAGTGAAAATGAATCCCTCATTGTGTTGTGTCATCGCCGTTTGTCAACACTGCTGGGCTTTCCAATGGCTCCAATACCTGAACCAGCTCTCCTAGACCCGTGGTCTTCATCTTGTGTAGCATGTGTGAAATCATCTTAACAGGTAAATTATTTCGATGGATATTAACTTTGTTGTCAATCTAGAATATCCCCACCAATACATTTCGGTATCACTACCATCCATTGGTCCCTCTTCTCTTGAGCCATCATAACTTTGTAGTAGAAGTATCCAACAAAACTAGGTCTACTACTATCATTCAACACTTTAATCAAAGAATTAGTATTATGGTGAAATGAGTCTCTACGTTTCTTAATTTGAAACTCACTATAAACCTTGAGACCAGCTGTCTCGACATCGAAGCACTTGTTTCTCGAACATGTCACGTTTGAATTCGTGGATCGGGATTTCCATCTTCATCATCCAAATGGAGAGGTCTAACCCATTAGAATAATTGATTATCTTCTTCTTCACCAAATTCGGCTAAAATGTCAAGTAAATCAAGGTAATTCTTTTCAGCAACTTTATCGGTCTCTACTTTCATATCACGTATATTTAGTTTCATGTTATAGTAACAAAAAACTAATTGTTGGAGTATAAAGTTAAGAAATCCAATTTCTTTGTTTTGTATGTGATAAGAGCAAATGTGCTCAAAATTTTTCTCATATCTTTGAAAAATATGCGATTTAGAAAGAACCTTAAGGGCGAATTCCTTAATGTGGGAGTGTGGTTTCCATACATAAACCTGCATTCAGCTATAATAAAAATAGCTAACATTCAAAATCTAATAATATGGTAATAGACTTTACTTTTAAAGTTTTAATGAGAAATAACACTAACTAAGAACCATTAAATCTCTGGAGACTATTGTTGCTCGATCACCGAATCCTCTTTTCACATCTCAAATCATTATAAGCTATGAATTCAAAATGTACTTGTCAAATCAATATATGTGTAAGTGTAACCAAATCAATTAGAATCTAATTAATTAAATTGTAACTTTCTTGATGTACCTCACTTCCCAAAAATTACCAAGGCTAGTAGTAGTGAAGATAATCTTTCAAATGCTTTGTGAGCAGTTGGAGTAGCTCAGTTTTCACTAACTCCAAGTCTATATTAAGTCTTGGATTCAAATAATATGCTACAAAAGTGATTTATAATTAGTATGTGATAAAAGGAAGATAGTATGCATTAAATGTGATTATGATATTGCTTAGTTACCTGCTGCATGAAGAGGATGCTTGAGGGTTCTATCCCAATGATTTGCTATGATAGTTTTGACCTAATCTTTGGCATTTAGATTGATGTAAATTTTGTTTTTACCCAAATCAACTCCTTGCAAATGGCATTGTTGGGACGACTTCAGAATCAACAATGCGAAGAATTACATATAACACCTCATACATTAACACTAGCTTAGAGACCTCCTAATATGTATGATCAAACATGAGTATTTCAACCTCATGTCTAATGGTTGATCGACTACCTTGTGAGAAGCCCATTCATCACTAATAAATATCTTCTTTAAATCAACCCTCTTTTTTAGAAGACTTTCTAGAGGCGATGTAATTTTGTCGCCGTCTTGTTGCCAGGACACCTGATATCTCCACCATAGACCTTTCTACGTTTTTCGCAACCAACCAACCATGGTTGTAGATGAAGTTGGTGATTTTTCGTACATTGATAATCAATTCCAAAACAATAGATCTTTTACCAATGTCTTGAACATAAAGTCAATGCGGTGTATTTATGCGTGATGTCAATATAAATTATGCTTCTTCATTAACAGCTTCCTTTCTGAAATACTAATCCATTATGCGTAACAATTTGCACAACATTTGTTTCAGCAACTTCATGATCACTTCCATCAACAAACCATAAATGTATTTGTCTTTGATCTTAACTCGGATGCATCAACGGACTTGAGGAATATTGACCTTCCTTTAGAATATACCATGAAATTAATGATATTCGATTTCATGGGTTGATTCCATCCATCACACATATTGTACCCATAGGTATTCCATTTCTCCTTTTGGAAGTTCACATAATTGTCATGTCTTTATACTCTATATCAAGTATTTGTTTTTGATTTCATATGAAGATGGTGACTCTGTTCCATGCACACAAAGTAGAATTAAAGAAATTAATTATATGGTTTTCAATTATAATATAAGATAATAATTTATTAGAACATGGGAGCGGAATTTTCACATGCAAGCATTTGTGCATCAATAATCATATTCTTGAAGTGGTGAGAAGTTTGCTTTGTGAGCGCAACACTCTCATATATGAAGAATTGCAATTAGTCGACCATCGTTTCTTTGATTACTTTGGCATTTAATGCTCTTTTGTCTTGTTGCGAAGAATTTGTATAATGATAGATAGGTAAGGGTGGTAATGGATCGATTGTCTCACACTTGAGATCTTTGCATCGTCTTATTGGATCAATCAGTTTGTGAAGGCTCACATTTTAATATCTCAGTGAAATCAAAGTGAATCCGTTTTATTCTATATAAAACTAATTTAAGTTAAAGATTTACCCATTTTTCTTTTGTCTCTCATAAATCATTCTTCTTGTTGTCGATTCCATTCACTAGCTTTAGATGCACGATATACTGCTCGAGTCGACTCTCTCTCATCAAGGGTCATGTCCTTGGGATACCTTTGCCCATCCCTCCTCATCCTGCATCCAATGAGATGTTTGTAAAGACCGGGGAAAATTGAATTTACGAAAATGGTAAAATGGTAATTTTGGTCAAAACCCGAAATTTTTATAGATCTCGGATGAGGAAACAGACTTCACCATTGGAATTCTCTCGCGAAATCTAGCTACCATGTCGAATTTAGTCAAATTCCGAGATAGTCGGAATTTCACGTTTTTCGAGGCACCGGGTGTCGGGTGCCGTATGACGTCTTGTGAGAGACATGTGATGTGACAAAAGTCACCTACTACATGTACCCATGTGACACATGTTGCATGATTAGTGAGATAATGGAGATGAATGGCTTAAATTAATCCATGTGTCAAAAATCCAAACTAAAGGACACAATGGGGATTAATTGAATAAGACAAAAAGAAGAATAGTTTTATTCTTCATTTTGAAACACAAAGCAGACGTGGGTGTGAGATTGATTTTAGAGAGAAATAGTGACTTCTCTCTAGATTTCCCGGCGTTGAATTTGTCGGTTCTCGGCCAGACAAGAAGCAGCATTCTACCACGTGTAGGGAGCTAATTGAAACAATTTGTCGATTCGGTAACTCAAGAGGTAGGGTCTTTTCCTACTTGGTTTATTCTTTGGCTAAGAGCCGTTTATGGATGGGGTTTGTTGAGGCTGAATGGCGTATTTTAGATCTCAAAACCTTTGAACCAAACTAAAGAAACTACTTGTGTTGCCGTGAAGCCGGTCTTAGGCACGAGGTTTCAACATTCACGTGATTGGTTGTGTGATTTTTGTCTTTGTCAAGTGATTCAAAATGAATTGTGATTTGTTAATTAGCCCGTGAGCTAATTTACGGGTATTGTGTTGTGAATTGAATAACATGAATTATGTGAGTTAATTGTGTTAATATATGCATGTAAAGTATATTAGCATGAATATTTTGGAATTGGCATAATGCATTCCATATGCATCGGGGCACCCTAGAACGATAGGTGTGAGTGCATGACATGAAAATGAAAGAAAAGTGAAAATGATTGTGAAAAGAATTTCAAGGAAAGATTTTCGAAGAATTGCCTTGGAGAGTTGTTCAGTTCATCTCGGAGAGACGGACCCATGGCCCATTTAGGATTATCCAGCAATTCACCTCGGAGGGTTGTCAATATATTTACCAAAACTCGGTAGTAAGTTTTTGAGAACAAAAAGCTTTTGTTTTGAAAACTGAATTTTTACTCGTATTTGGCTTAGGCATGTGTGAGGGAGTCGGTGAGGACTCGAGACATGGGATTGGGCATGTAGACATTCAAGTAGGATCATGTATTTGCTTGAGTGTTTTGTTTGCCATGACATGTGCACTTAGGTGGGGAGTAACCCATGTAGGAAATTATTACTCACGCGGGCATTACTCACCACAATGAAGTTACTATTTCAGAAATCTGAGGGTGTACGGAGAGCCGACGTTCACTAGGAGGCGCATTTTAGAAGAAAGCGGTTGTGGCTTTACTGGTATTCATTTGCATAACATGTATTAAAACTTTCAGAATTTTGATATATGTTTGGTTAAGAGTATTGTAATAACTCTTGAATTATTGTTATATAGTTATTGAGTATTGATGCCAGGCCCAAGTGGCCATTTTACTCATTTTATCCGTATGTGGACCGGTGTGGTGTGTGAAATGTTAGGACGAGGTTGTACGCTTGGGTGAGCTCCGTCTGAAAGGGGACTACGCGCGTTTACCGTTAAGTCACGAGTCACGAAAAAGGGGACTCGATGGGTGGTGTCGGGTTGCAGAGCATCCCGAAATATTCGGGTTGACGGGTTGTCAACGGACCCTCAGGAAATGGGGCATCACATGTTTATGGCGTCCCCCCATTGTACCTCGTACTTCAGCTCGAATTTCTTATATATTTGCTACTTTCTTTGCTTTTGCTTTATTTTTCTGCTCTAACAATTGCCTCATTTCTTATTTCACTTCCCACATTTTGGCACTTTTTTGTATGAGTGGGGATTCGTATATGATAGTTGAAATTTAAAGCGAGTGATCCTTTTTTATCGTGAAATATGGCCAATTAAAACACTACCTTTCTTCTGCTTCCTCCATATTTGTGCAATATTTCCATGATGGATCTCGGCCTCTATTACTTCCACTTTATCCATCATATTAAATTAAGCTTATATAAACCATATTGTGCCACAATTCAAAATGAATCTGGCTCATATAATTAACTATAAATTTATAATATGCATACACATTAACTAATATATAACTTAATTTCAAATATTAATAAATTTATTTATTAATATATTACTAAATTAAACTAATTTAAAATATAGAAACTTCATATAAAACTATAAAATTTATAATATGCATACATAATATTAACCAATATATAACTCAATTTAAAATATTAACTAACATGAAGGTTAATTTATTAATATATGTATTACTAAATTAAACTAATAATTTAAAATATGAAAACTTCATATAAAACTATAAATTTATAATATGCATACATAATATTAACAATATATAACTCAATTTAAAAAATTAACTAACATGAAAGGTTAATTTATTAATATATTATTACTAAATATATAACTTAATTTATAATATGCATACACAATATTAACTAATATATAACTTAATTTCAAATATTAACTACCATGAAATGTTAATTTATTAATATATTATTACTAAATTAAACTAATATAAAATATGAAAGCTTCGTATAAAACTACAAATTTATAATATGCATACACAATATTAAACTAATGTAATTAACTAACATGAAAAGTTAATTTATATATATTATTACTAAATTAACTAATTTAAAATATGAGAAAATATCATATAAACTATCAAATTAAACTAATATATGTAGTTATTTTAAAGTACATCACTATTATTAAATATAATCTAATATAAAACTATATTATTAAATTTATAATACTATATAAAATTATATTATTATTTAATAATATAATATATTAGTTTATTTGATAATTTCATATTAGATTATAAATTTAATAAAATAGAAATATATTCGTCATTTATTTAATAATATAGATTTTATATTAGTTTAATGTAATATATATATATATATATATTACATTAAGCTAATATAAAACTATATTATTAAATAAACTAATATATTTCTATTTTTATTAAATTTATAATCTAATATGAAAATTATCAAATAAAACTAATAATAATTATTTTAAAAGAAAACATTACTATTAAATTTACAATACTATATAAAACTATATTATTAAATATATAATCTAATATATTTCTATTTTATTAAATTTATAATCTAATATGAAATTATCAAATAAAACTAATATATAGTTATTTTAAAGAATAAATTATTATAAAATTTATAATACTCTATAAAACTATATTATACTATATAAAACAATATTATTTATATACTATATTATTTAATAATATACTATATATGACATTACTGAAACTAATATAAAACTATATTATTAAATTTATAATCTAATATAAAACAATATTTTAAATAAAATTACTATTAAATACACAAAACATAAATACAATAATATGATTTAAAAAGTAAATTAACATAAATACATACCTTAATTAACCTTATTTGAAACTTGAAACTTGAAACCTTCAACACCAAAATTCCCACTTTGTTTGAGAGATATCACCAAAAAAAAAAAAATTTGGAGTGAAATTAAGATTGGATATAGGTAGAGAGAATTTGTGATCAAATGAAATGATTTTAAAGGTATTTATAGATTTTTTTTTTGGGTCAAACTAGCCGTTGGATGGTAAAAAAATCTTTGTAATTTAATTATAGCATTTGGATTTAATTTTGGTGCAAATCTAACCGTTAGATCTTCGTTAAACCATTGGGATCAATCCATAACTATTGGATCAAGTCGGGATGTAATACCCCAAAATATACCCTACCAGTTTTCGACATGTTTAAGGTATTTTGTAAGCGTAATTTGAATGTTTCATGAGTTAAATGAAACTAGGCTTGAGAGACCCGGAGAAATTTAAGATTTAAGGACAAATATGTAAAATTGTCCAAAAGGGACTTAAGTCATAAGTTAACAAGATTGATACCCAAAATAGAAATTTAATAGTTATAGGATTCAAGACAATTAAGAAAAGATGGAATAGAAATAATAATGAGTTAAAGGGCTTAAGTGCAAAAATGAGTTTTGACTTAGCCAACTTTATGCCTTAACAAACATGGATAGAGAAGACCAAATTTAGTCTCCCGAAGGGCCGTAGAGAGGAGAAGAAAGGAGAGAAAGAGAAGGAAGAGGAAGAGGAAGGAAGAAGAAAAGGGAGAAGAAGAGAAGCCATGATCAAAAGGTATGGAACTAACCCTGGGTATGGATTCTATTATGGATCATATATGGATTTTTGTATGGGATTAGAAAGTTTAGGAGTTCAAATCTAGTGTTTGTTAGGATTTCATCTAACCAAAGATATCGTGAAATTAGGGTTGGTAAACCCCATATGGTATAAGATAGTTATAGAATCCTCTTTTAAATTTGGATTCATGGGTTAATTGAGAGTAATTGAAGGTTAGGGTTTAAGAACAAACCCTAACTAATCATCACTCTATTTAGTTTAGTATGGGTCATAACCCATATTAGAATAGTTTTAGGATAAATTCATGGAAAAGTTTTGAAAAGATAGAGTAATGAAATATGAATTGAGTAAAATTGAATTATAAGATGAATTTGGTGTGGTTTTGAGGTGTAAGATAAGTATAGGTTGAATTGGGTAGAAACAATATGGAAAAGTGCAGAAAAGCCCACGATACAGGCAAGGTGAACACATGTACCGGTACAGGTAAGAGGTGTACCGGTACATGTAGTGCCTTATTTTTCTGTTTAGGCCGGAGTTTGTATTTTAGCCATAACTTTGCTCATTTCTTATGGAATTTGAGTGATTGATTCTTTGGTTAAAATGAGCAAGGAACGCAAGCGCCTCCAATAAGGTGCGCTTATAAGTGGCTTGAGAAATTAAAGCCGAAGTAGGGCCATGTGCAAGCGAGTCTTTGCTTCCGAGTTTTGATCATAGAGTAGTCAGTTGTTTAGGACGTAACTTGAGTTCGGTCTCGATTTGGTGATTCCAGTTGGAGGAGAACCCTTAGCACCTTAGCTTTAAAGGAGTATAAAGAAAAAGTGTCAAATATGGAGACTAGGCACTGGAAAGTGAATATTACAAACTGTCCCTCGGGTAAAATCGGTAAACCGACTAGTTGACATGAAAATGTCATAACTTTGGTTGGATACTTCAATTGGAATCAGATTCAATTTAAGGTAAAAGTAGATTCATAAAGGAATAAGAATATAAAGTGATGTGTGAATATGACATCATAACGTACAAGTATATGAAATGCCATATGGAATAGGCATGAAACATGGTATGAACACGGAATGTGATAAGTAGAACTTGTATGAATCTTTGGGTTTGGTATGGATTCTTGCATGGAATTTGTAAAGGATCACTTGGTTTTATATAGAATATGTGTGGAGTTATGGGATTTGTACCTTGGTATAGGGTTCTTCCCTCTTTGATTTGTGGTTTTTAGTTTGTGTATGGAACTTGGTATAGCTTTGTATGGACTTTGTTAGAGTTTAGTATGGTTTAGTATAAAAATTAAATTTATGTATGATTTGTATGGATGGTTATGGGTTAGTGTGAAAGTGTGGACTTTTATATGGAGATCCTCATTAAGCTAAGATTTGAAGTGTTAGAGAGTGAAATTACTTGTTAGGAGTATGGAATCTTCCCCTTTGTGGATGGATTGTAAAATATGTATGGATATGGAAGTTGGTTTATTCCTATTTTTGGGGTGAATTGGTATTGATTGTAGGATGGTTTGGTGCCATTTTTGTGGCATATCATGTGGTCTAAATTGGGAGGATATTGTCGCCGGTGGACAAGAGTTGTTCCGTCAGCGGCGTGTCTTGCGAAATTTGCCAAGGCATCCTCGGCACGCCGGCGTGGAAGCCACGCCCGTGGCGTGGCTGGGTACCTCCCCTCTGGCACGCCGGGCGTGGAAGCCACGTTAGTAGCGTGGCTGGTGCACATCCTCAGTACGCTATAGGCGTGGGATTCCACATGGCGTAACTTCCCACCACAATATTAACCTCGACTTCGGATGCGCATAACTTTTTCGTCCGAACTCCGTTTTGGGTGTTCTTGTACTCTATGGAAAGCCCTTTGAGTCAAAAATTCATCATATCTATCTTATTTTAATATTGGGCTTATAATATACCTAGAAAATGACAAAATGCAGTAGCTGCTGCTGCTATTGCAGGTGCTGCAGGATTGCTATTTCTTCCGCGGCTTGTAGCTTGCATAACTCCTTCGTTAGGACTCCGTTTGGGTGTTCTTGGACTCTATGGAAAGCCCTTTGAGTCTAGAATCCATCCCATCTGTAGCTTATTTGTCTTGAAACTATAATAAGTCCGAAAATGACAAAGACAGCGCTACTGCTGCTATTGCAGGTGCTACAAGTTTCAATTTTTCTTCATGGCTTGCAATTTGCATAACTCGCCGTTCGTTTTGGGTGTTCTTGGACTCTATGGAAAGCCCTTTGAGTCTAAATTCACCATCCATATATAGCTTGATACAATATTGGAGCTTATAATATAGAAAATGACAAAAAGACAGTAACTACTTGCTCTTCTGCAGGTGCTGCAAGTTGTTGATTTTCTTCATGACATGATTGCATAAGCATACTCGTTATGACTCCGTTTTGGGTGTTCTTGACTCTATGGAAAGCCCTTTAGTCTAGAATCCATCCATATATAGCTTAGTACAATATGATCTTATAATACACCTGAAAATGACAAAGATTAGTAGCTGCTGCTGCTACAAAGGTTCTTTCTGAGTTGCTGATTTTCTTCATGGCTTACCAAATTTGCATAACTCATTCGTTAGGACTCTATTATGGGTATTGGATTCGATGGAAAGCTCATCGAGTCTATAATCCTAACCATATGCTATTTAATGGCATTGGTGCTTACATCTTGTCTGAAAATTAGTTGTTGTACCAGGTGTACTAATCGCTTGGTTAAAGTTAATTGGAATACATGGTAGAAAGGATGTAGATATGTGAACAAGAAATAGCAATATATGTAGATTTGATATGTAAAGGAGTATAGATAAGAAAGTACCTACAGGTATCAAGGAAGAGTCATATAATTACGTACTCCTCACGGAATGGGACGGTCGATAAGAACAGAAAAACATACAAGGTATAGGAATGTATAGGTATAGGTCATAAGATATGATAGTCGATAAAGTACATGAAGATATAAGTTAACAAGATATAAGATGTTACAAGTAGGACATGATATGAATATATGAATATATGATTGTCATACATAAGCGAATAGATGGAACATATTAGGAACATGAATAATTAAAAGCATACATGATAGAAATATAGAAAGTACATGAATAGCTAAATCATGATAGAAGCGCATAAAGGATATGATGCATAAATGATATAAAAAAGGGATATGAATAGATAAAGATATATATATGAATATATGAATATAAAGAGTGCATAGATGCATTCATGATATATGATAGGATTACATATATGATCAGAACAAAACTAAATGATAGAAAAAGATATGAATATCGTATTGTAAACAAATATGAGAACAACGATGCGAAACTAAGAAATATGTGAGAAGGTACGGAGCGAAATAAATAATAGTGTATATCTCATCAGCATACATGATAACAATAGTTATTCATGTAGATGAGATATGTATAGAAAATGTAATAAAATGGATTGTCTGCTTAGAACTTGGTAGAGGGATAGATTGGCATGCCTATTAGGGAAAATAGAGTCTGCGACTATGCGATCGGTTATTTATTTTGGTCATTACGACTTGAACATATAGATGGTCATTGTCTCGTACAATGATAACGATTGCCTTCGGGCCCTTATAGATGAGGTCATTGTCTCGCACAATGATATGGCCATATGGGCCCTTATAAACCAACATTTCGCCACCCGGTGAGTACAGCCTTCGAGGCCCTTATGGTTTCCTTTATCACTTCTAAGGTTTATCTGGACATGAAACATAAAACAAATGATTTGCATATGACATGTGAAAAGATATTATATGATCTGAGAAGCATAACACTGCTATGTGATGATAAGTTCTGTAACATGAGATTATACGATCTGATATGATATATAAAAATGTATAAGAATGTAAAATGATTTGAAAAGTTAATATGAATACAGTATATGGAAAGTACAAAAGAAATGCAATTACGAAAATATATGAACAAATCTGATTACATGAAGGAAGTAATATGAAAAGTATATGAAAAACAATATATGAAAATAGTACGTAGACGAGTACATGAAATGGTACATGAATCTAATTATATGATAACGATTACATGATATGATTTTAAATAAGACACTAACAATTGGTATAGTATATAACCATGAAAGTAATGTATGTATACGAATATGACATACACGGAATAGGATATGTAATATGAAGCATTAGAAAGAGAATAGATCAAATGATAAGTACTAGAATAATAAATAAATGATATGAAAGGTTATATGTCAAACATCACATGATAGAAGTGTACGTTATATGAAAATGATAAGATAAATTAATATTTGTTGGGACGATCATAGTTATTAGTCGTCCTTGTATATGTTTCCCACTAAGGCGTAAAAACCTTGCTTTTGGGTTTTAATCCGTGTAGGTACACATAAAGCGAAGACAAGGATAGTGAAAGGGACATCCACATCAGCGAGGAACAAACCAATGGAATGGTGCTCATCGCCTTGCTTCCATAATCTCCCCTGCTTTTGAATAGGTATAAGCTTTGTTTATTGAGAAGTAATGGGACTCAGTTAGCGAACCTTGGAATACCACTATGGTGGTATGTATAATGTATATGTAAAAGAATTTTTTTTATTATTACAGAAATTGTGCATATGAATGAGAAAACAAGTACAGGTGTCAGCTCCGAGAAAGAAAAGGTTGAAGGAGTCGGTCGAGAGTGCTGACACCCTGCTTGACACCGTCGGGTTTCAAATATGACCGTTAGATGCAAATCCGGCTTGTTGAGGCGTTCAAAATTTGGTCATAGGATCAAATAAAATTCAAATATAGCTGGATTAGTCAAAATCGTAGTTGGAATAATTTCAAAACGCACATGTTGTGGCGCCCAAAACGGGTGGATTGACAGCTCAAATCGACCGGCGAGAAAATATACTTCTCGTATAAAGCCGAGACCCATGCAGTAAAATAGCCCGCGGGCCCATACACCAATACTCATCAAATACACTTAACTATATTCCAATAGTTCAAGAATTATTACATTACTCTTAATAAACACATTAAAATTTCCTGATTAATACATGTTATACCAAAAACATCAAGCCACAACCGGCTTTTCTTGAAATCGGCCTCTAAAATGAGTCGTCTTCGACGGCTCCTTGTGCCGAAAATAATATTCCCTGGCCGGGGTGAGCAATTGCCCGGTAGTGGAATTCTTTCTAATGGAGTTACTCCGCTAAGTGCATGTCTGTGATTCGAATGTAAACACACACTCAAGTAAATACGCGATCCTACTTGAATGTCTACATGCCCAATCCCATGGGCTCCTCCGACGTATAATTGTTAGACCATCTCCCAACACAATTCTCCGGAAAATCATCCATTGAAATTCATTTCGCAACCATGATCGTTTTTCTTTTAACGTATCATACTAACTCACACCTAATTTCTAGAGTTACCAGTGCATATGTAATGCATTATGCCATTTCAACTAGTTATACCAATATATCAATTGTAGCACATATATTCTCAAATTTGCACTCATACCACCATGTTATTCAATTTTGATCAACCAACACAATTAGCACACTTGATCTAATCACAATTCCATTTCCAATAGCTACACCTGATTATGTTTTATGTAATTGGCATCATGTTAACACATTAAGTTCATGCATTAACTCTATTAATTTCTGACTCAAGCCATTCATTTCAAAAAATTTCATGCACCTGATACATGGGCGATTTTTGGTCAATTCATCTAAGCCAGGGACTATTTTTGGTCCCGAGCGAACGTGGGGTGTCAGTGATGACCTACTCGGCATAAACTTATTAAGTTCCACTTTGTGGAATAGAATTCCATAGCCATTTCAGCCTCGCTACAAAAAGCACAATTTGTGCATAAATTTACACCTAAGTACACTTGAAGCAGGTTCGTGGGTATCAAATACGGGCTCCAAAAATTTCCTGGTTGGTCCCCCAAGTTTTGGGACCCGTCAACAAGCCACTCACGACCTAAATCAACCCAACCATTAACAAAACACTTAAATCAAGAGTAAACCAAGTAGGAGAAAACCCCTACCTCACGGATTTTTTCGAAACTCTCCGAAACCGATACCCACGCGAAGCCCTCGCTTCATAGAACCACTTTGCTTCTTGGCCCGAAGAAATCCGACCATCCGTCGTAGGAATCCTGAAGTTGCAAACATCTCTCTATACAAAATCCTCCGTGTTTGAAAACTGAAATCTCCCCTCTCCCACGCCGCGTCTTCAGCTCAAAAGTGGAAAAGCTCTCTTTGTCTCCACTTTGCCACATGTCCCTCTTCTAATTGGTTGAAAGAGGTTCTTATCATTCAATACAGCCAGCTGAGCTTTTTACTTAATGGCATCATGTCATGTGTCACGTGGGCCCCACCTTGAGCCAGGTTGACTGAACACATCTTTGACACGTGGCACCACGTATTGAGCGGCTGAAATGGAAGCGAGTGTCACTCGCAGCGATGCTAGTTTCGCCAGCGTCTGTTGTTGTCGAAATTAGACGAAAATCGGTCGTAGCTGAATTTAGCTGAGACGATTCAACGGTGGTCGTTTCATCGTCAGATCGAAAAATTTTGGTTACTACTTTGAAATTCGCGATTTGCCACTTTTCCGAGAAAATTGGAATTTTCTCGGGTCTTACACATTTGCAATCTAGGTCGTTAAATCATATGCAAGAAGATCTCGATCGACGGATGCCTTTGGATAATCTCCAATATATCGTCGATATATCGATAATGATATTTTTATCGAAAATTTAAGCGCATCATCTTCCTGCGCGTGTTCCACAAGCTCTACATTTCACGATGTTTGATTTATCAAGCAGATATCGCCGATAATGCAGATATTTTCCCAAAACCGATCAATGTCGATTATAGATGGCCAATATCGCTTTAGATATTACCTATATCCGATATAATAAATGATATCCGACATTTAACCACGCATATATATATTTAATTTATTGTTATCTTTAATTAGTCATTTAATTTATGATCTTATTATTTATTTTCCTTGTAAGTATATTATTGTTGTTTGTTTATTTAATTAAATTTGTTGTTGATATTTCTTTGTTTAATAAATTCAATTATTTTCATTAACACATGAACCATCACCCACCCATGAGCTATTAAAATCCCCAAATTTAAAATTCCAACTTCTAAATTTTTCATTTCTCAAATTTTAAAATATAAGTTTCCAAAATTAAAAATTCCAAATTCTCAAAATTCTCATTTCTAAAATTCAAATTTTCAAATTTAAAATTCCAAGTCTTTCAAATCCCAAATTTCAAAAATTCAAGTTCTAAATTTTAATTTTGTCAATTTTAAAATTCAAAGTGTCCAATTTTAAATTCAAATCCTCATTTCTTAATTTCTAAAATTCAAATTTTCAATTTTAATTGCTTCCCAATTTTCAATTTCAAATTTTTAAGTTTCCAATTTCCTAAACCAAAATTCCCAATTCAAAAATTTAAATGCCCTATTTTCAAAATTCAATTCCCCAAATTTCCAACCGCAAATTCTCAAGAGTTCAATTACAAATTTACTAATTTCCAATTTCAAAATTCATGTCCCCGAATTTCAAAATTCATGTGCCCGAATTTCAAAATTCAAGTCTCCCAATTTTCAAATTCAAAATTTCAAGTTTCCAAGTTTAAAAATACAAATTCTAGTTCCCAATTTCAGTGGACATAGTTTTAATTAGGGTGTTATGGAATTTTCAGTCAAGTTATCTAATTTCAAAATTTCAAGTTTTCAAATTCAAAATTACAAAATTCCCAATGTCAAAATTATAGTTCCGTACTTAAAAAAATCAAATACCCAATCTCGATTTAAAATCTTGAGTTTCCAATTTAAAATTTTACAAAGAATTCATAACTAAATTCAAATGTCATAATTTCAAACATCAAGTCCCTCAATTTCTAATTTCAAAGTTTCAATTTTTGATTTAAAAATTCAAAGTACTTTAATTTCAAAATTCTAGTACCTTAATTTCAAAATTCAAACTTCCAATTTCAAAATTTTCAAGTTTCCAATTTCAAATTACAATTCCTCGATTTCAAAATTCAAGCGTAATAATTTTAAAATTCAAGTCTCTCGTTTAATTTCAAATTTTTAAATTCAAAATTGCAAATTTCCCAAATCTCAAATTTATAAAATTCAAGCTCTTATTACAAATCTCCAAAATCTCAAATTTATAAAAATACAAATCTCAATAAGCCGAACAACATCAAAAAATTCCTTGGTACATTCGGCTTATTATAAAAAAACCCCTCTTAAGTTCGGACTCTAACACATAATCAAGAGAATACACCTTTGAAAAAAATTCTCTGAAGTTGTTTGGCTATTACGAACCTTTCTTGAATGCCTATTGAATGATTTTCCAACAGGCAACCTTGGGTTAGATGACTAAAATTAGTTTTTGTTCATGATTATGAGTCACGCATTGCCAAGCAATTTCAAATTGTGTACCAATGGAAAGCATTTAAAGGTAGCTTTTTGCCATATAGATTTTTCCATGGTAGATATTTCTCGACCTTGCGGCCCTAAGATTTCACCTTTGTCTTGGCGCCTTCCTTGTTTTTGTTTCCATAGGAGCTTCTTGTGCTAGTTCTATGGCTTCCAACCCAATTCCATCTTCATCGAGGTAATTCAAATCTGTGCTCTTTCTTCCTTAATCTGTGCTACCTCCGACATCATTTTTTTTCTTTGTAGTACTATTCTTCCCCCTTTACTTAGGCCAGAGTTATGCATTCTCTTGGAGAAGCATCTTCTTCTCCCTAGTTTCCCTTTTCCCATTAAGATCAGAACCAAACTATTTCTTAGAAAAGTTATGATCTATGGTAAAGCCAAACCAAATCATGGCTTTGGGGTTTAGAAGGATGGTGCATGGATTACTAGGTTGTCCCCACGCGTCTCAAAGCGACTTTGGATAGCAGCCAGAGTTGGCCGGTTCATTCATCTTACCATTCTTAAACACTTCACTTGATGTGGAGTTGATGGTGTGGCACTGAAATTATGGTCAAAGTAACTCTTTCATACCCTTTTACCTTCTTTCCATCCTGTGAGAGATATTGCACCATTCTCACGAGGCTACATTCGAGGTGCCGATCGTTATGTCTTTGATATTCAGACTCTTCTCTCCCGGCTATAGAGGTTTCCTCTACCACTTTCGAAACTGTACTGTGATTATCTAGAAATGGCATGACGTCACTGGGAGATTCCATCGACGGCCCGAGCATGAGTTTCTATGGGTTCTCCTATCACCGATGTGTTTTTTCCCGAGTTCTAGAAGGCTGACATGGGTACTTACCATGTCTGGTGAGAACATTTGCTCTGAGTTGGCCTTATGCTTGAGCTGCTACTCATAGCCTCAATTATCAGGCCATGAGTAAACTCTGAACACGATGAGCCTTCTCATAAAGTTGGTATTTTACCTTGTGGTTCGTACGGATGTGGTTCTTTGCATAGTTTCAGGCTTTGGACAGGAACCTACATCTTATAAGACTTTGGGACATCATGTCTCACATTCTCTATAGACGTGCCCTTTGGTGATCTTGTGTGTTTCTTCTTGGGATTGGTAGATCGAAGCCGGTACACTTATTCACGAGGCTGATGCGTACATATCAGCTTGGAGATCAAATTACATTCATCTTAGCCATATCTACATGACTTTAAGAGTCGCTGGCCTCTGCTGATCTTTGCTTGGAGGTACTTATTTCAGGAGGTTGCTTCACCTTTTCATCTTTGATGTCTACATCTACAGCCCTACCTTCCTTTCTTTGGGCCCGCTAGTTTGGTTTTAGGGTTCATTCCAGCTTTACCTCCTTTGCCTTATTCTCAACTAGACTTGGAGTTTGCATAGACACTGGTTAAGGTATCAAACTCTTTCATGCTCCATTGGGATTACTCTACATCACGACTCCATCCTTCTCTACTCGGTGAGATATCATATTTGGCAGAGCTTCTCAATTCCTTGCCTACTACGGGTAAAAGAATCATTTGTTGCATTTTATTCATAAATTTACATATATTGATTTCTAATTTTAGGATTGACTTCTTCTCCTAGAAAGACTACCAAGAAATTCAAGATGGTCGAGGAGAAGAAAACTACTTCTAGTGGTCGGCCTAAAAACTTAAAACTTTCATAAAAGTATAGGCGTTCTTCAACTTGTGATGGTGGAGTCACCATGAAACTAGCCCATCGATTTGATTTCTCCAATACCATTGATCATCCTATTGAGATTCTCTTAAGATCCCTAGGGATAGGGAACAAGGTGGAAACCTTGGAGTAAGAAGCTTCAAGTAGGGGATGATTCTCGGGATACTGGCGGTGCACGGATAGGCCGAGAGGCGCCAGGAGGTTTGGGTGAAAGGACCACCACTTAGTTGGAGAGGCCGGTGTAGGCATACCTCTCGGCCTACTCCTTCTTCGGTTTATTCTTTACCTTCATTTTCCTCCTGTATTTTTCTTTTCTTTTGCCTTATATTTTCCATTTTGCAGGTTTCACCGAGATCAACTTTCTAGATAAAGGCGGAGATGGATTTATCTTTGGACTTGTCTTTCCTAGACTAGACCACTCTTGTCCCCCAATCCTCAGTACGTCCTCCTAGTGATTCAAATGTAGCTCTGACTCCACTCTTTGTGAGCCCATTTGCTTAGCTTGGACACCTTTCTTTGTCTAGCTAGAAGGATACTTTTATGTCGAGCTTTGGTGGTGTTGGCATCGACTTCCAAATTACCTCAGTCCAAGATTTTCATTTCAAGGGCTTTAGCTTAGACTTCTTCTATTTTCCCTACATTGGATCGTGCTTTGAAATCCAATATGGAGATCTTCTCCAAATTAGATGCCTTAAAGAGAAAGAAGACTGAGTTTGAGCAAGCTCAACTTGCTAAGAAAAAAGTTATGCAGTGGTTGAGTGAACTATGCAAATGTGGTTGCAGCTCACTCTACAGTGAGCCATTTGCTTGGCTTAGACCTGCTTTCTTTGTCTACTAGCCAGAAGGATGCTTTTTATCACGACTGCGGCGGTGTTGTATCGACTTCCAAGTACCTGGAGTCAAGATTTTCATTTCAAAAGGCTTTAGCTTAGACTTCTTCTATTTTTCCCTACATTGGATCGTGCTTTGAGAATCCAGTATGAATCTCGAATTAGAATGCCTTAAAGAGGCGGGGAAAGTGAGTTTGAAGCAGCTCAACTTGCTAAGAGAAAAAGCTATCTGGAGTGGTTGAGTGAATTATCACCTTTGGTATGATGCTCGAAGGCGTATTAGAGTATTAGTGAAGAATGGGAGAAAGAAAGATGAAGGCCTCTTTAATTAGAAGGCGGGGTGGGTCGTAAAGAGGCTCAACAACTTGAGCGTATAGAAACTAGGCTATTTCTTAGCTTCCGATGTGTGAGACAACCAAATTGGCTTTAAATTCTGGAAATTGATGCATCTATGACATTGCCTTGGATATTGTAGTACTCTCTGTTTCTTCAGTTTTTTCCATGATGCCAGCTTTGACATTTCGAGCGATCTTAAACTGATGAGACTTTGACTTGGGAACTATAGTCATTTATTTGGCATTTTTCAATTGTAAAGTCTCTTTCTTGCTTATGCCTCTTTTAGTTACCGACCTATGATGACAAAGTGATTGTCACAGGAGTTAATATCTCCCTTTCCTACTCTTGCTAGGTGGTCCTTCGGCCTACCATTTTTCTTAGTGGAATATGGAGAATTGGAATGTATTCTTGAGATGTTGTGGAGACTTATTGGGCACTACTGCACTTACGAAGCACTACAACCATGACATTGCATTAGTGGATCAATGTAGCACTAGGCCTACCTTTGATGTGTGTTGATGTTTGTGGAATAATTTGTGGAAAAATCCGACACCGACACATGTGCACTAATCATGACATTGCATTAGTGGATCAAAGGTGGCATCTAAGCCTACCTTTTGATGTGTTGATGTGTGTAATTTGCACATTAAAATCAGCGACACAATTACACTTACTCTCGTCATGACATTGCATTAGTGGATCAGTGGCATCCCAGAACTTCCTGCTGATGTGTGTTGATGTTTGTGGAAAGATGCTTTAACTCTATTTTTATTCAAAAGTGGTCTTTGGACCTACTTTCTTTCTTTGAGAATATATACTATGTATATAGGAAACAAGTACAATGGTAGGAGATTTGTCAAACAATGGCTCTAAACTCTCTTGATGTATTAGTGGGTTTGTTGTTGGACAAATTTATATATTTAACGATGGCTAAAAAGCCTACTTTTCTCAAAACATAGAATAGAACAAGATACTATGTTAGAACTTAAATGCTTGAGAAATAGTGGCTAAAAACATTTAGTCCAAAACATAAACATTTTCCACTAACATTACCCCCTTTAAAGGCCGTTGAATCAACCAAATTCTTTGAAGTTTTTACAATTTCCTACATGGTAGGGAGAGTACTTCTTCAAGTATTTCCCATTGATGAACCTCTTGTGTGGGTTTGCTAACTAGTATCGTTTCAAGTAGTACTTGGCACGTACCTTGAAGGTCCCTCTAGTTGGAGACCATTTGCCCAATTCTTTGTCTTTAGAACCAAGCGATAGAATAATCTTCAACAAGCTTTCCTTCTTCAAAGCTTTTCATATTGATTCTCTTGTTGTAAGAAATCCCAGGCCACTTTATTTTTCTGAATCAACATACTTAGTTGAAGGCTTTAATTCTTCTATCATCTGTTGATTAGGGTTCATCATCATGATCTCGTTGTACTCTTAAGGGTAAGGCCATTTGCATGAAACTCTTAGAGAAAGGCACAACTACTTTCGTGGGATCGCATCTTGTCCACATAAGATAGAGAAAAGGACACCTGTGAAGCTTCTTTTGGAAGTCTGTGAGCCCTACGATGTCTCTGATAAAATCTTGTGCCAATCTTTGGGATTGTCCTCTAGCATTTTCTCAGAGTTCTATCAACATTTTGTTGGATCATACCTTGTCCATTGGCTTGGGCATAAAAGGAGTTGATACTTTGATGAAATTTGTATTCCATAATCCATGAAAAATAATTCCTCTTTTCCCGGTGAACGCATTGTTCCTTGATCGGTAGTGATAGAATGAAATTCAAACCTATGAATAATGCATTTCATGATGAAGCTGGATCGCATCCTTCCATTCTTTTCTTTAATGGTATTGCCTCCACCTACTTAGTGAAATAGTCTATAGCCACTAAGATGAAGTTGTGCCCCATTGATAACGCTGAATGAATCTTCCCAATCAGATCCATGGCCTATCTTCTGAATGGCCATGGCTTTCTTGACCAGATGTAATTGCTTTGATCTAGGGATCCTACGTATGCTTCCATATTTCTGGCACTTTTTACAACGTTTGGAATAAGTGATGCGAGTCTCTTACGAATGGTATTAAAAATGATCATGTCTTCTAATTAACCACATAGCATCACTTTACTCTAGAATGATAGGCTCCACAAGCTCCTTCATAGACTTGCTTCCCTATAGCTTCTATGTTGTCTAGGAAATATAAGCGCGAGTAATAACTTATCGAATCCTTTTCTATATAGATCTTCGTCTAGTAGAACAAAATTCTGAGCTTGAGCCTTCGTTTTTTAGGGAACCCTCTTGTTTGGATTCTCTAAATATTCTTTGAATTATGTTCTTCAATCTCCAGCAATATTCAAGTCATTGTTGAAGATGTCAGTCGACTCCTCCTTTCAAAAATTGAAGGGTGATTCTTCTTCTCTATCATGATGAGCTTGTAAGATTTAATTCTTCCACCCATTTTACACGAGCTATTTGAGCATGCATGCTCATCGATATCTCATTTGATTCCTAGGCACGTATTCGAATTCCACGTTGTCGAAGGAGTCTAACGATTGAATGGTAAGTAGTAAAGTAAGGTGTTAATATGAGCTATTGCACTTATACTACATCCAATTCACGAAGTACCAGTGAGAATCTCAATGAGCTCAGGCAATCTTTTGCCACAATGTCTGTAGGATCAAACCATTCCCACTAAGCTTTATATTCGACCTGATTGTTGGTGCATTAAAAGGCTAGATTGAAAGACAATGTAGTCTTTACTCCTCTTGGTGAGATAATCACTATTCCTGTACCAGCTAAATTTTCCATGCTCGAACCATCAAATTTGAGGATCCATGGCTCTTTTTCTGCTACATAAATTTGACTCCACACTTTGCTACATTCGACCTCTAAGGAAGGAAAATCAGCTAGGAAATGTCTGCCAATGCTTGCCCCTTAGGCCGGTTATGGAAAATAAACCAAGGTGAATTCTGACAAAGCAAGGGACCATTTACCAATCCTCCTTGTAATTAGTGGTCGGTTAAGCATGTACTTCATAAGGTCAATCTGAGAAACCACATAAACTCGAGACTTGATCAAGTAATGATTTTAGTACATGCAAAGTCCGAGGCCAAACATAATTTTCATTTGAATTATATCTTCTTTCTCTTTGGGTTTAAGACCTTACTATAATAATATACAACCTGCTCATGACCTTTATAATCGTTTTGTGCTAAAAGACAACCTATTGACTCATTATGGCTGATAAATATAATTTAAGTGGGTGACCTTGTATAGGAGGCATTAAAATAGGAGGTTTAGAGAGGTAATCTTTGATCTTGTCAAAAGCTGCGTGATGTCGTTCCTCCCACTTAAACTCTTCCATATCTTCCCGGCTTCGCAAGTTAGAAATTCCTTGGTTTTACTGTCAAGTTAGAGATAAATCTTTATAATATTTTTGGAGTTTTTACTTTGTGGAGCATTGGTTAAAACAATAGCTTTTGCTTTGTTACGATCCACTTCTATCCACCTCTTTAGAACTCTAAATGCATAGTTAAGCGGTTAAGCTTCAATTGATGAGTCTTATATAAGCTTTTCCTTAGATGATACATGCTCCTTTGGCTCTTTTAGTTTTAACCACAATATCATCAATCATATACTTCCCATGTGGTGGCCTGGCATCATGGAAAATGGCATTCATTGCCTATGGTAAGACACTGATGCCAGGACCAAAGGCATGACTAGCCATTCAAGTAACCTATGGAACCGGGACATCTAAAGGCCGTCTGATGCTCATCTTCTCTATTTATTAAAATCGATTGTGACAGAAGCCATCCATAAGGGATAACAATTCATTATTATTAATAAAATCAACTAACATGTCTACAATAGCATCACATACATGTCCTTAGATAGCAAAATTTAGATCACAAAATACACTTTATGCCCAGGGTTTTCCATTTTTCTTCAACACAAGAACAATATTTGCTTACCATTGAGCATACCTTGTAGGCCTAATGAATTTGGCCTGCAAGAGTTTCTTAATTTCCTCATTCACTTTCAACTCTAATTCCTTGGACATTCTTCTAGGTAGTTTTGTTGGAAAGAAGGATAGAATTAAGACTAATGGGAGAGTGATGTTCCATAAGGCCCTAATCAATCACGACATCTCATCATGATTCGACAAGCGATCTTTGAATTCCTATTGTAGGGATATGTTTTGTTCCTTCAAGTTAGTGGATAAGAGAGAACTAATATAAGTAGTCCTCGGCTCTTCCATAGTATCGAGGTTGATTTCTTCCATAGGATCATGTACTTTAGGCTTATTGTCTTCCATTTTAGGAGGAGCTCGCTCCGAATCTTCAATCTAAATTTCTTCCTCCTCTTCATCCGATTCTTCTTCATAAATGATTGACTCACAAATGTCTTGGGCTGTTCTTCACAACTTTTACGCCAGCTTGTTGCATATGCATTTTGAATGACACGGTTGCGACGACCGCATTCTCTTCATGAGAATAGTTGGTCATTAATCTTCTCAATAACCAAATTCTTTATCGACCTGAAAGGCACGATAGCAGTTATCTTCAGAAGTTTGGCATCTTGGTCTTGAATGTCACCAGTATCTCTTGACTCCATGTATATTTCCCTTGGAGTCCCATTCTTCTTTTTACCTTTGAATTTTATTGGACCAAACTATTGGTCATAGTAAATGGCCTCCATAGAATTTGAAGTTGCAATGAAAGTTTGTTTAATACCTTATACCTTCTACTTCATCACCTTTTCCAAACCGTAAAAATTGGTGAAGGGAGGGCTGACACACCAATTGGCATAGAATCTAGTCTCTTCCTAACAAGCATTGTAATTGGTAGTAGAATTAATCACAAATAAAGTTAATAAAAGTCTTCTTACCCACATTGGTGTCGATAGGGAGTACACCCAGAGTCTCAGAGATTTCTCTAGTAAAAGCCGATATAAACACTTCTGTTTTAATCAAATCACCAATGCCTTTTCCAAAAGCTCTCAACATCCTCAATGACATCACATTGACTCCTGATCCTTTATCCACCAATACCTTAGACACTGGTTTACCATTAAAGTGTGCTCTCACATATGGGGCCTTATGTGTCACATCTGTCTCCATGGTAGAGTTTTCAATATCACTGTATGAGCTTTACTTTCTTGAGGAGAGGGTCAATGGTGATTACCTTATGATTATGCTTTTCCTCTGTTAGTAAATGTTCTTTCGTACATCTACTAATCTTTCCTCCATCTCTTTTGACTCGAAAAATATGGTAAAGTTAGAGAAATAGTAGAACATTTTAAAGAAATAGGAAATGTACCTATCGGAATAGTTGTCAAATCCTTTATGCATCCAATTATAACTAGACTCCTCGTCTTCTATAACCTTCCATCTAAATTTGGTTTTCTTTGAAGTTTGTTTATTTTTCCAGCAATTTGCATAGTGGCTTTGATATTTTTGAGAAGTCCTTTATGAATCTTCTATAGAATCCATCATTGTGAAACCCCGAGCAAATATAACTTTCTAAAAAAGGGCAAAATGGTAATTTCGGTCAAAATCCAAAATTTTCTAGATCTCGGATGATGAAAACGGACTTCACCATTACTTGGAATCGTCTCACGAAATCTAAATGCGATGTCGAATTTCGTCGGTCACAGGGCGGTCGAATTTGCACGTTTTGAGGCAACGGCGTAGTCTGAGACACTTGGCGCATTTTGAGGTGGCTCACGGTGTGCCCGCGTGTCAGTGCCGAGAATCAGTCCAACTTGAGCTCAGTGGGGCCATGGGTGACATGCTGGCATCTAGTGGAGGGAAAATTTCAAAGTAGATGGGTAAGTGGATAAGAAATCATAAACCAATGATGAGCTTGACGTAATGGCAAGTAAATGAGGACAAAATAGATTTTCTTCTCCATTTTGGCTGGAATCCGGCGGTGGTGAGGGGAGACGGTTTTGAAAATGGAGGTTTTAAGAGAAGTACAACTTCTCTAGATTTCCACAATGTTCGGTTCGTTGGATGCCGGGCCAAGAAGCAAAAGTTGTTCTACGTGGTAAAGAGCAGCGCCATGACTGGGCACGGTTTAGGGAGTTTCGACAACTCCAAAGGTAGGGTCTTCTCTCGGTTATTTCGGTTTTTAAGAGCTTTGTAAATGATTTGGTTGATTTGAGGTCGTGAGTGGCCGTTTGATCGGTCCTAAAACTTGGGACCGAATAGTTGGAATATTTTGAACCCGTTTTGGACAGTTTAGGGACTGTTTGGGTGGTTTGTGTGATAATTTATGCAATAAATTATGGTTTGGGTGTTTTTGGGCTGGAAATGGCCATGGTTCGGCTCCACAAGTGGAACCCAGTGCAGTGAGTGGGCTGCCCGCGAGCGACCTTGCTCATTCAGGGACTCTTAAGAAATAGTCTCGGGTTGCTTAGTTTGGACCGAAAATGGTCCATGTGTGTTCCAATAAGCAAATATTGCTTGAATTGAATGACTTGGTGTGTGAAAAAAAAATTCTTAATACATAAAATTAAATGTGTTAACATGATGTAAGATTATATAAAAATATAATTGTGTGTAAGCCATTGGAAATAATTGTGATTATGTTTGAGCTAATTTTGATGTTATTAATAAGAATAAATAACATGTAATTGGTATGTAGATTGAATGACATGATGCATGTATTAAATTATGTTAGTACATACATGATTATTAACATGAATTGTTTAGAAATGGCATAATGCATTTTCATATGCAGGCAACCCTAGAAAATTAGGTGTGAGTGCATGGCATGAAGAAATGAAAAATAGAAAATGGTTTTGAAAATTTCAAGGAAAATTTTCGAAAAATTGCGCGGAGGTGGTCAACCAGGTTATTGGAGGGTGTTGTGTTGTTTGGAAAAATGATCGAAATGGTCGCGGCGGAGGTAGTCGATATATTTACCAAAACTCGGTATGATGTTTTCAAGAACAAAAAGTTTTGTTTCGAAACGTTTTCTCACATTTGGCTTAGGCATGCGTGGGGAATCGGTGAGGGCTCGAAGTGGGGAAAGGGTGAGTCGCATTCTCATCCCATATCATATGACATTCAAAGTGATCATGTATTTGCTTGAATGTGTTTATCGTGAATCATTGCATGTACGCCAGGTGGGAAGTAACCCATGTGAAATTATCCTCTTTGGGCATTACTCCTGCAATAGAATATTATTTTCGAATTACGGGGTGTTCGGAGGGCGACACTCATTAGAGGCCTCTTTGAGAAGAAAGCCGGATTGGCTTTGGTATTTATTTTTGTATGACATGTAATTAACATTGTAAATCTTAATATATGTTGGTATTAAAGTGATGTAATCAACTCTTGAACTATGAAATATAGTTGGGATGTATTTTGATGAGTATGATGTGTGAGGCTATCCTGACTTACATTTTTACTCATCATATGAGTCTCATGACATGAGACATAGGTTCTAGGGTGACGAGTTTATCACTTGGGACCCCCGGGTTTTGGAAGTGCAATCATGTTCCAAAACTTATAATCCCTTTTCATGGTAGGTGGAAAGAGTTTCTATGATGGAAACTTTTAAGCTTAGTCAACTAATCCAGGTAGAAATTTGGTGACAGACAATGCCTTACATTACCATAAATGGCATTTTCTAATTAAGAGCTAGATTTTGTCTTAGCATCTACGGAAATACGATTTCAAATTATGCAAACAATGTTCAAGCTGAATCCATAAACTAAAAGCTTCATCTAACTTAGTAAGATTCTACTGCTTCTTTTGGTTTTTCATGACATTTCTTCAAGTAATTTCCTTTTCTCCATAGCTCACCAGTCCTACACATCCCTCTCTTTGGGTTAAATTGAGCTTTTGGGGAAAATTTCTTATGTTGCACTACGATTTCCACTTTTGAGCAGGTGGAGCAGGAGGGAGGGACAACAAACCTTGTAGACCATTTTCCTCCTTAAAGTGTTCCTACCCTTTTCCTCTGGAAAATAATGTCTCTCTTTTGGAAAAACATTCTTTTCTTTAGAGACCTATTCCTTGTTTTCCCTAATTTTGAATGGAATGGATACCCTTCGATTCTTTTCCTTTTCTCTGTTTGTAGACACTTTTACTTTTACTGCGATTCATCATATGAACCAAATGTTGTTTAGAAATCCATGCCTTTCTTATCCTAAATTAGGGAAAACCTATTATCCTTCTTTTCATTCGATCTTGCTCTCGGATCCATTATCTTAACTATATTGGATTAGAAGACATTGGAAGGACCTTCATCAACCACCGCGTGCACCTCCTTTCTTAAGACTGTATTCCCTTGTTGATCACATCACAGGATAATGTTCTGGGAAACTCAGGCAAGCATTATTTTCCATGATTCTAGGAGTTATGATACTTACGGTCTACTTTTCCCCTAAGTTTCCTCTTTATTGGGGAGATGTGATGAATTTCCCTTGAGGAGAAAATCAAATATTTCCTGGTCTTTGACCGTAAGTATATTGTGTTTTGTGTATTAGAGCGTTTATGACTTAACCATAGTGGTGCTTTCTTCACTAGTAGAGGACAGATAAAGAAACCTGTACTTGGGAGATATGCTATTGCAATTTCTTCAAAATTAACCTCTTAGCAATAGGTTCCCATGGAGGTCTTTCTCCTTTGACTTTCTTTCTTGAGTAATTCTTCACTTGCTGTACCTTAGCAAAAGAAGTCTAGAACTCCATGTGAAATTTCTTCCTTAACTATACATCAAGTGGCTTGTACTATCTTCATTTTGTTTTTTTAAGGAGATGGATTTGCATCTATTCCTCCATTCTTTTGAAACTAGTGATGTTGACTCTACACTTCAATTCTCTTGCACAGGTTGCCCTTGATAATTACACTATGCAAATCTAGAAACCAGCTCAAGGAATTTTCTGTGAGACTTTTTCATTTCACGCAACTCATGATAGAATTACTTGTGATATTTGCGCCCTGCATTAAAATCAACTCATGTTAATGAGTTAGGAAATCATACGAGTTTGAGATAGGGAAATTTTCATAGTTGAAACAATTTTCTTTACCTTTGTGAATTTAGCCACATGCTCTAAGGTAGAATGTCCATCTTCTCTAAAGAATAAAGAGAATTCATGATTCTATACCCTCTTGGGTAAAGATTTTCGCTATCTATTGACTCTAGACATGGCTTATAAATTTGGGTGTTAGCCAACTTGTCTCTAGAGGCTGGCACCATATGATTACCAATATGGCTCTCTTATTGCCTGAAATTTGGTGGTGGTGGGTGCTTTCGCAAAATCTACTAGATCATTTTAGCCAATTTGACCAGTGCGGACTAATGTCTTCCATTATGCATCGTAACAAGTCTCTACAGAGCCTGGACAGTTTTATAACCACTTTCTCCATTTTCTTGTTTTGTCTATAATTATTCCAGCAGAGGTGAAGTGAGGTCTTTATTTTCAGAGGTTAGAAGGATGGTTAACATTATAGTATGGAGTGCTTCCACTTATTACGACTCTGACCACATTAACGCTTACGATTTATGGATGAAATTTACATTCGCCGGAAGGTGGTTGATTAGTTGAGCGAGGCTGTTGGTTTTTCATTGGTAAACTCATTTATTTTGTTCGGTTACTAAACGCGATATCACTTCCATGATATTTAGTAAATATCAAATCTCTATATTTGTTCTTCAGAGCACATTAAGCGTGTGAAGCATCGTAAGCGTTTTCTAAGATGTCTTCCATTCCATGATTTTTCTCCACATAGCTTCAATCCAGGCTTATTTAAATGAAATGATTCTCTTGACCGTTTAAAATCTTACTGACCTCGGGTGCATCTAGTCATGCCAGGCTTTTGGTAAAATCAGTTTTAGTGGTCAAATCTATCCCTTTAAATCCAATCCATGGTGAAAGAGGATCTTTTATAGTGAGATACTCATTTTTTTAGATCCTATGGAATTGATGTCTAGGAAAATTAG
Organism: Tetrastigma voinierianum; assembly: GCA_016808115.1. Taxonomy (NCBI): domain Eukaryota; kingdom Viridiplantae; phylum Streptophyta; class Magnoliopsida; order Vitales; family Vitaceae; genus Tetrastigma; species Tetrastigma voinierianum. The sequence goes on from JAEQBH010008070.1 coordinate 59,404, forward strand.
TGCTTTTGATCTTCTTTAGGACTCTTCATTTTCCTTAACATTGTTTCTTGAAGATTCATGGAAGTCGGATCTTATTTCGGCATCGAATCTATGATAAGATAGTACAATAGAAATATCAAGTAAACTCAATTTTGTGAAGTTGACATTTTGATAAACTTTTAATATCTTTTTCAGTGAAAAATTGACAATAATATAATTTTACCTTTCTTGATAGATTTGTCTTTGATAACGTTTTTGTAAAATGGTTATAATTGTAACTAGAATTGCAAAGAGAGAATAAGAGGAAATGAAATTTTAGAGAATTAGAGGCGTATCTTTCTTGGTCATCTATATAAGGCTTAGGAAAAAATACAGATTTTTTAAAATGGCAAAGCATTAATTTCCATTGTAGATGCAGTTTGAAAACACAAAATTTTCTAGATTTCGGATGACAAAAGCGAAGCTTGTAGTTGATTATCTCGCCGAAATCTAGTTCTGAAGATAATTCGTGAATTCTAGATAGTGAAATTTTCATGTTTTTCGGGAGTGAGTGCCCGATGAATCCAAAATGAGATTTTTAAAGAAAATCTTGGAAATTGTAAAATAATTTAAAAAGAAGTTCATATAAGATAATGAACTTGGCGAGATGAAATAAATTATTTAGACCATGAACTGAGCAAGAGGGGGACACGTGGCCCGACGTGAGCCACGTGTCCAAAGTATAAAAAGGAAAAAAAATCTCATTTGGGAAGAAAATATCTCCCAAATCAGATTTAAAGCAGGTAGAGAGAGAGAGAGAGAGAGAGAGAGAGGGAGGAACTCATTTTTTCAGCCGGCGATTTCTCGGGTTTCATCGATCATAAGTCATCGAGACAGGTTAAAGTTCTTACCGTCTCGGCGAGAGACTCTAGCGTAGACACCAAAAAGTAGGATTTCACCAGAAGATCCACGGGGAGGATTTGGAAAATAAGGGCTGAGTTTAGGAAGTGTTTTGGGCTTCCCTCGACTTCTGTGCAGCTCCAAGAGCTAAGTTCTTCCTACTTTAGTTTTATTCCTACTTTTTGGGCTGGTTGGGTTGGTTGTGGCATGGTTTTATAATGTTTGTGGCCCTCAATTGGGAGGATATTGGTTGAAGGAAAAGAGGTTGTTTAGGGATGGTTTGATTGAAATGGCAACACTGGGAGGCAGTGAAGGAGCTATACGGCACACAGTGCGTAACCACACCTTAAGCCTGGCTTTGGAAGGTCCTATCTTTCTCGTTGAACTCCGATTCGCACATTTCTTGGACTCTATGGAAAGAAATTTGAGTCTAGAATCGGCCATGCCTATAGATGGCATTTGGTGCTCCCACAACTTGCTGAAAATTTAATTGTTGCACTAAGTTTTCTATTGTATTGACATGTGATGTGAAAATGACCTCCGGCTACCTTAAGTTTGGAACTGATTTTCCAGTCCCGGGAAAAATGGGGATATTATAGTAGTGTCCTTCATGGAAATTGTATATGCATCAGTGAACTTGATGTTAGGCTTTTGAATCACCAAAATTGGACCTCTATAACCCAAGTTATGGTCCGTTTTCTAGGACTACCACAGGCTGCCCTATTTTGGTCGAACCTACTGTCCAAATTTTTAGGACTGATTTTAGGTTGGGAAAAAGTGAGAATTTGAACTAGTATCCTTCAAATAAATTGTAGCTCTATCTGAGAACTTGATGTTAGGCTTTTGAATCACCCAAATCGGACCTTTATAACCCAAGTTATGGTTTGTTTTCCGCCACTGCTACAGCTTAGGTTGTTTAATGGTTTGTGTCCAGATTTTGGAGTGTTGGGGACTAATTCTATTCGAGTTGGAACCTAATGCGTGGTCTATGATGGCTTGTTCTTAGGAATATTTTGTGGGCATCTCTATGCCACAACTGGTCTTGAGGATCAAGTGTCATTGTTTGATTAAGAGTGATGTGTTTGGATGTCAATGTGTGTGCTCTAACATGTTGACATGAGATGAGTTTATATGTGCAAATGGCCATGACATGGCTCGATTGTGAGTGTGCCATACTTGATAAATGTAGTGACTGTTTGGATGTCAATATGTGCCTCCAACATTTTGTTGTATGATGGTGTGTGTGCAATAGCCATTACATGAAGCTTGCTTGTGTGTGTCATTGCTTGATCATAGAATGACATGTCAGATATGAATGTTGATATATGTTTGCATGAAATGATTTATGAGTCATATCACGGGTGATGTGATTGTCCATGACACGGTAAGTAATTTGGATTGTGTTGTCCATGGCATTCATTGTAGATGTAGCATGATATACATGCAATGACATTGCATTGCATTTAATACCACGAGGACATACGCATGACATGGATGTGAATCATGGTAAGATCGACTACTTGTGTTTGGTGTTTGATGGTATGTCGTGAGTACATGTGGTCGACTTGTGTTTGGTGTTCGATGGTGGGCTGCATTAAAATGGGACAACGTCAAAATGAATCTCACGGTTGCACCTGAGAAAAAGGAAATAGAAAAATATGTGTATTGGATGTAAGAATGGATAGAGACCTCGAGGTGAAAAACTTCGCCAATTATGGTGGGGACATAGTCCCCAACGGTGAAAGACCGTAATTAATAAGGTTTCTCCAGACATCATTGAGACACCAAAAATCCGATACCACAAAAACACACGGGACTTGGTAAAAACAAGTGAATATCAGAGTTTGTTCAATGGATTTTGATTTATAAGACAAAAAGCTTTTGTTTTGGAAAAATGGTAATTGATGGAACATAAATAACTTTTCACACTTGGCATGTACATGTGTGAAGGAGTCGATGAGGACTCGGGACATGGGACAAGGTGAGTCACATTCTCATTCATGGCATATAGACATTTGAGTAAGAATGTGTATGGTTTTACTTGAATGTGTGCAATGGCATTGCATGTTCATAAGTGGTAGCCTTGTAGGGTATTCTCTCTTTAGGCATTGCTCTGTTGTAGACCCCTTCAGTCGCAATTGGTGTCGGAGGACAACAATTCTTCGAGCCGTGATTTTGAAGGGAAGTCCAAGATGTAAGGCACGATAATATTTTTGTAAACTATATTAGAACAAGCTAGTTTTAATATATGTTATGTATAAAAGTATTGTAATAAACTCTTATGGACTATTGTGATATAGTTGTATATTGTGGATATGAAAAGATGGGCCCGTGTGATCATTACTACTTCTGTTGAGACCGTGGATGGATCATGGATATATTGTTACACAGGTTGTATATTGGATAGAGCTCCTCGAACAAATGAGACTCTGCCCGATTTTTGTGAAAATATAGATCTGGATAATTGGAACATAACAATTCGATATCGGATCTTGATATCCCCAGAGTTTTCCTTGGGTTGACGATTAGTCAATGGACCCTCGGGTTTGAGGCGTCACAATCCTATATAAGAGATAAAGATATCCATTATATAGGCATTTTGGTTGTCCTATTCATTCCGCATGGAATGAACTTGTTCATTCATGCTCCCATAACATTTAAAAGGGCTCAAGTCTTAACTTTCCTTCATCTCCTCATATTTAACTTAAATTCAAAATACAAGAATTTAAAATTAATGTCTAAAAATATAAATCTACAATAACTAAAAAAAATAAAAAAATACAAAAGTAAAATCGTACCCACTAAACTCTTCATCTAGTCCTAGATAGATTCAAATATCTTCTACTAGTTTATGCCATTTCACTTTCCATTAATCTGATTGAAATTTCGGACGTTATTTGACCCGAATGGCTAGAACCCTAGACGCCTTTTTATACCTCGAGAGCCCTTGATTTTGTAACAGACAACAACACATGTCACAAAGTCTATTCAACAATTATATGAGGAGGCGATA